>LPNX010988499.1:192728-216663 GCA_001517045.1 Pseudotsuga menziesii
TTGGTTCCGATCCCAACCTCGATCTTAGACAAGCTCAGAAAGATGATTTTTTCATTTCTATGGGGTTCTTCAACAAAGACTAAAAAATTCCACTTTGTGGATTGGCATCTTTTGGCTAGGCCCACTTCTCATGGTGGCTGGGGAATTAAACATCTTCCTAGCCTCAGTCTTTCTTTGAGGATGAAAAGTTTTTGGTTAGCTATGAATAGCAAGGGTATCTGGAATCTTCTCATTGCTGTTAAATATTTGAAAAATAAACCTCTCCATATTTGGTTCAAGGATAAGAATTTCTCTACAAGGAATGCCTCTATTATCTGGAGGGGTTTCATCTCCACCATACTCTGGATTGGCAGAGGCATCATTTGGAAAGTTGGGAATGGAGAGTCCATCAGTTTGGGAGCAGATCCTGTCATTGGTATGGGTTCTTCCTTTGTTCTGCCAAGAGACTTAAGGGATTACTTAGAAGACTTTGGTATTAGCTCCCTTGCCCAAGCTCGTAACCAAACTTCTTTTGCTTCTGGTTATTGGTTCTCTTCAGAAGATCTTGACCTCTCTGGTGAATGGAAAATAGCATGGGACAATTTTATAAGAGGTCTGGAATATGGCCGCATTCATCTCAATAATTAAACTGATTCTATTTCTTGGTCTCATAACAAGTATACAGGTCCTCTTACTGCTGTTGAAGGATATAAATGCATAATTTCTGATATATGTTCAGAGATTAATGATTCAGTTCTAAAAATTTTATGGACTTTGAATATCCCTCTAAAATTAAAATGCTTTATTTGGCTGATTCTTAGAGGAAAGATTTTAACATGGGACCAATTGCAAAGCAGAGGATTCATGGGCCCCAGTAGATGTGTTCTTTGTGAAGATAATCTGGAAGATATTCACCATTTATTTTTCAGCTGTTCTTTTTCTGCTAGTATCTTCAATTATTTTGCGGTTATTCAAGTGCTCCTTCTCAGTTTTTAACTCTGTCCATTCTTTTTTGGATCAATGGTTCTCCTCTTCAGCGCAATCTGCTCCCTTCAGATTCATTCCGTTGTTCATCCTTTGGGGAATATGGCTTCTTCGGAATCATTGCTTATTCGAAAACAAGAAGCCATCCTTCTCAGCTCTGATTTCCAGGATTGAAGAATTGACCAATTCTTACCCTGTGCCAGTTATTTCTCATAAATCCCGTAATCCTGGTCTTGCTCCAATAAAAATCTACCCTTGTGGATATTTTGATGGAGTTGCTGCAGAAAAAATTGGAGGTGTTGGTTTTGTGATTTTTATCAATGACTCTCACTTCTTCAGTTTTTCTATGGGGTGTGGAAGTAGCACAAATACCAGAGCGGAATTACTGGCAATTTGGGCTCTTCTAAGAGTTGGCTTATTGATGGGAATCCCTTTGCAGTTGATCTATGGTGATTCCAAGGTTATTATTTCTTGGCTTAACAGCATTTCAGCACTTGATGTTCCATCTCTGATGCATTGGTGTTCCGATATTAGATGTATGATTCATTTGGCCCCTCCGATGATCATTAAACATACTTTTCATGAGCATAATTCGCTGGCAGATGATCTTTCAAAAAAAGTTTTGCTATTGGATATGGGCTCTGTTTCTTTTACAGAAACATTGGATGGATTGGTTATTAACCAAGGCAGTCTTGATCTATTTTAGTTGTAGCTGATTCTTTTTATTCAGCTTATGTTTCAGCAGTTGAGGATGTTTCTTTGATGTTCGGTTAGAGTTCATCCTGTCAGCCTGTTTTTTTGCTCTGAAATGTCTGTTTAAAGTTCACTTCAAATTATTATCAGTATTTCTGACCTGATTTATTCAGGGATGATGAGGAAAGTCTGCATAGATCAGACTTTTTTCCTTTGTTGCTCTGCATATGTCTTTTTTCTTGCTGAGATGGACTTGTTTATCAGTCATCATATTGATATGTAAATGATGTCTTTTGATTCAATTGAATAACAAAGACTGGTTTTTTTTCCTCTGAAAAAAAGATAGATAATTTTTGTAATTTGATTGTTAGCTTGTTTATTATTTTAAATTTCTTCTACATTTTCTTGATGCCTAATTTAATTTTTATAAAAGGTTTTACAACTTACTTAAACAAGTTTTATGGCTTTGTATTTAGTTTATTTGAGATAACTTTTAATCATTCGTAAAATCAACAAATACGACCATGTAGCATTTCATCTTTCTTTGCTCATAACTTTAGCATTGCTCATTGGCACACAACCTCCATTGTTATCTTGTCAAACTTTAATAGAATCTCTTAACCTACCTATAATCACTGGAAACAACATCCAAATCCAATGAAGAAGTTTTATATTTAAATTTGGCATTCAATTGTTTGTGCTCAGTAGTTAATGACACAATGCTTGATGCTTGGGTAGACAATCATTTAGGACACCTATCTAGAACACAACTTCCTTTCTCCAAGGTATCACCCTTTGCTCAATGTTTAATGCATGGTCTTTATTTGATGTTGAAAGTTCCACATTTCTTTTTCATTTACCTTGGGCACAACTTCCTTATTACCTCAAGCACATGCATAAAGTAAAAGTCCTTTCGTCATTAAACTAATATTTAAACAACTTCTTCATGTTTTCATCCCCTTCTTATAAAGTGTTTGTTTTGCTCCTTGTACCACTCTATCTTGCTTAGTGCATTTCTTGACTAACTCCTTTGTTCATTACCTCATGCCATGCACTTCTAGCCCATTCACAAACCATAGTCTTTAATTTGTCACTAGTCGAAAGCCTCAAGCAATAAACTCTTTGCTTGATGGACTTGGGTTTCACCAATTTTCCTTTACTTTTTCTTTTTCTACTCAATGGTAGGCTCTTTGTGCACTATTTGCTTAGTATGCAACAAATACCTTTGCTTGATTCTTTATGTAGTATATATCTCATGGATTCACTTATAAACACATAAGTCCTACCTGAGGCATTTTCTAGCGAGGATCGGACGAATTGAAGTGAGATGTGAATTGGTTGCATGAGCGGAGCTCTGCTTTCTTTTTCTTTGATGGAGATAGGGTTTTTGAGCTTGGCTATGCTTCTGGGGTTTGATTGTTCTTGAGTTTTGTCTTGGGGTGCAGGCGTTCTCTGGCGAGGTTGGTGTATATGGCGTCTGATTAGCGTCGCCTTACCGTTGGTGTGTTGCGAGATTAGTTTGTTTTTCCTGTGTTCTTGTTTTTATTGGGTCTTGTTGGTATGGTTGGTCTAGCCATGAGGTTTGGACAAACTTCTAAACATTTGGGAGAGGTTACGAATCTTATGGCGAATACGGAGGATTCGCTTGAGAAAGTTGTTGTTGTGTCTGCTCTGGCTAGGACTGGGGGGGATTGTGTCTATGAGTGGTCTGACATCTAGTCCTCTCTTGGGTGATAGACTAGTCTTGGATTTTCTCGGGCAACTACCAAACCCTATGGTGAGTTCTAAGCTAGGGTTTGCAAACCTGGCAGGTGTTGGGAAGGAATTGGAGTTCTTGGTTTCCTCTGGGCCAGTTGGCAGGGTTATTGAGGATTTTGTTGATTTTGGGTGTGGTGGTGATGATCTAGATCCTCTAGTTTCTATGCCCATTGTTACCTCGGATGACCTTATGAGGGTTTTATACCCTGGTCAAGTGGTGGGGGTTTTTAAATCCCAATCGGTGACTGTCCCTCCCTCTTTCACCATGGGTGATTTTTTTGTTGTTGGGTCAAAACAAGGTCTTTGTCAGCGACCGACTGTGGATGACATACCAGTGATACCTTCTTTCTCTCAGGCAAGTGGCCATGGTGGCTCTCCGATTGCGGTTGAGGTGAATAACACTGAGGTTGATTCGACCCTCTCTCCTCCTAAGGCAGCTTCAGGTCGACAAAAACTCCCACGCAAAAAGATGAATTGCATGAAAGCTAGGGCACAGAGGGATTCTCTGGTATTGGGGATGGATGTGCTCATGGATGATGCAGAGGATTTCTCTGAAACGATGGTGGTGGGGCAGGCTAGTGGGAGGTATTTTGGGAGGGACTACCTAAATAGGTGGTTCATTGAACAGTGGGGGGGATTTTTATCTCGAATGCGCTCGACTAGGGTACTGGATAAAGGTTGGTTTTCTTTCATCTTTGACTCTCAGGAGATGGTGGATAGGGTTCTAGGGTTACAGTGGTGTATGGATGGCATATCACTATTTCTTAAGCCTTGGGATCCTCTGTTTGATGCTAAGATGGAGAAAGTAGCATTGGAACCTTTGTGGGTTCGGTTGTCTAGATTACCCATGCACCTTTGGACGTCTGCTCATTTTGCAGAGATTGGGAATTTTCTGGTTAAATTTGTTGCTGTGGATTTTTCTTTTCAAATTATGGGGATTATGACGGTGGCAAGGATATTAGTTAATGTTGACCTGAAGCTTTGGATTTCGATGGATATTCATATCAAGACTTCGTCAGGTACCTACTCTCAAATTTTGGATTATGAAGGTGTCCCCTTCCATTGCCATCGTTGTCATGCCTACGACCACCTGTTGGCTTCTTGTCCATTACCTTTTCGGGGAAAAGGTATGCATTTCAGTGGTCTGTCTTGGGTGAGGTCGGGGTTGCACAAAGCTCCTTCTTAGATGGAGGAGGTGTTAAGAGGACCCCCTCCGTGCATTGGAGTGTGGGAGTCTCGGGTGGGGGAGGTGCCTTCAGTGTCGGTTGGTCCTTTTCACTCGGTTCCTTCTGTTGCGGGTGCATATCATGATCCATCTACTATTTCTCCTCGGTCGAACGATACTTCGACTACATCGAGTATGATAGCTACTTGTACATCCTCTGAAATTTCATTTAAATTGCATGTTATTTTGGATGATTCTGCTGTGGTTTCCTCTCCCTTGGCCAACTCTCCCCTTTTTTCTGGTGTGGTACCCTATTCAATTCCTAGGGTGAGTTATTTCTTTTCTCCCTCTATCATATCCACTGATCCTTCATCTTCTAGCACCTCGGAGGGGCGGAGCATCCGATACAATCTGAGAAATCGAGAGGTTTTAGAAGAGGGCTCCTGGGTTAATGGATTATCTAAGTTTTCTCGTGGTTGTTCTTCTTTGAGGAGCCATGGGAGAAAATCTCACTTCTCGCAGGCACAAGAGCGTGCTTTATTGGATGTGGCGTTGGGGAAGCAATCTTCTATTGAATGGGAACTTGGAGCAATAAAATCCCAGGATGGGGTTATCACATGAAGATTATGTCCTTCAAATGTCGTGGGTTGGCGAATCCCTCCAAAAAATCATCTCTTCGGTGTTTGATTGAGATCAATCGCCCTGATGTGGTTCTTCTATAAGAAACTTTGGGTTTGAATGAAGATTTGTCCTGTATTTTAGAATCGTTGCTTTCGGGTTGGATGTTTGTTATCATGGATGTGCGTGGGCATTCTGGTGGTTTGGCCTCGGGGTGGAACTTGAAGAGTTGTCACTGTGATGGTATGTGGAGTTTTTACTCTAGTATTGGCCTGGAACTTTATGATGCACACCTTGGGAAGGTGTTGACTATAATGAACATTTTATGGACCTTATGTGAATAGAGTGCCATTCTGGAATACTCTGTTAAGAATGGATTTTGTCGCTAATAGGGAGGTGACTTTAATCTATCCTTGGGATGTGCTAAGGCTTGGGGACCTAGGGTGGTCCCGAATGCTCTGGCAACTTTTTTTATTAATGACTTTGTGCAAAAATATTTGTTGGATATTGCTCCTATAAAACTTTCTCCAACTTGGTGGAATAAGAGGACTGGTGAGAATAAGGTTGCTAAGAGATTGGACAAATTCTTGGTTGCAGATCGATTGGTTCTGGAGTGTGATTTGGTTCGTCAATGGGTGGATTGTGGGGGGGAATCCGATCATTGTCTTATTTTCTTTGAGATTCAAGGAAGGAGTAGGAAACCTCCTAGTCCTTTCACATTTAACCCTGAGTGGTTAAAAGAGCCTTCTTTTTGTAAATTGGTACATGACCTTTGGATTCCCATTACTTCTAGATCTCGAGATTTTGTGGGGGTCCTCTTTATGGATAATATTTGTAGAGTAAAACAAGTTACTATTACTTGGGCCCATGCAAAACAATTGCGTGATGATCAGGATCTTCGTGACTATGATTTTTTTTTTCTGGATCAGATTATTAATAGGCTTGGTTTGGGATGGCGAATCATCTCTAACTTTGAGTTCTTCTGAATTTTTTTTTTACTTGAGTGCGACGCATGAGGGTTCCGGCAGGAGGATGATAAGGGTTTGATTTTTCCCTGTTGGTCGCAGGCATGGCATGCAGCCTGTGACAGTCAAGCCAGTAAGCAGTTGATCCTGAACTGCGGCCAGGGAAGAGTACACACGGCTAGCGATTTTATGCGACTCAAGGCTAGGTATATCTACCTTTGACAGGTTTCTATTTGGAGTGGTAAGTTTTTTTTTCACTTTTACTGTGGTTTACTATGTCTTGTGGCATTATGACAGAGGAGGACCTCGTGGACTACTCTCTTGACCTGGAGGAGGGCATTTTGAGGATTTCACCATTGGGAGGTTTGGATGCTGAGGTGGAGGCCAATGGGCATTTCTAGCTGGAGGTTTTAACTGTGAGCAATCCCTCACCGGTTGTGGGAGATGGTTTATCACCGTTAGAGTTTCTACTGTCCTCTCCTGGTCCTTTATAGTTGTCGAAGGAACTATTTCTCCTAGAAGTTGGTGTGTTCGCAGATGGACAGGAATAGGTTGTTGGTGGGAGCACAACGATAGGCGTTGTTTCTCAGGGTACTCAGGTGGCGCGGACTGAGGGTTTGTGGTGTGGTGGAGAAGGACCCAGTGGGGACTTGGAGGATGCTGCTGAGGTAGTATCGCACTGGGGTTTTGTGGGCAGCGCTATTGGGGTGAGAGAACAAAGAGGCTACCCGAGTTCGATGGCCAAGGACCTTTTCAATTCCAGTGGTGGGGTGGACAGATGTGCGGGTTTGAAAGGACAGTGCAAGCGCAGAAAAAAATGGCCAAAGATGACTCTGACTGTTAACTACGCTGTGGGAGAGGATATTATATGGGAAAGGATGGAAATGTTGGATAAATTCACCTTGGTAGGGCAGTTCATGGGGAAATCGCTCTCTATCATGACTGTGAATAAGTGGTTCGAAGAGTGTTGGATGGGGGAGATGGGGGTTGTTCCAGAGGTGGAAGGATTGATGCGGGGATGGTATGCCTTCAATTTTCAGTTTGAAGAACATTTGTTGTGGGTATTAAATCATAACTGTTTTTTTGATTAAGTGTCAGTTCTGCTGAAGAAATGGCACCCTCTCTTCGATGCAAACCGTGAAAGGGTGTATGTTGTACCGACGTGGGTCAGGCTTCCGGACCTTCCGCTATCGTTCTGGACTGAGGAGCATTTTGTGCACATTGGGAATTTGTTGGGTTCTTTTCTAGAGGCTGATTATTCTTTTAAGGTCACTAAACTGAAGAGGGTGGCCCGGATTCTCGTCAATATCAACATTAGGAATGGGCTTCGTGGGGTTATGAAGATTACCTAGAAGGAGTACTCCCGCAATTAGACACTGGACTATGAAAACATACCCTTTCATTACAGAAGATGCCATATGTATGGTCACCCAACGGTAGACTAACCCTCGGCGGCACGTGTTAAGGAGGGGCGTCGCAAGGAATGTAGTAGCTCATTGTCAGGTGGTGAGGGGGAAAACATGAAACCCTTATCTCCGCCACTTTCTCCTGTTGGTCAGGAAATCGCATCTGTAGAAGGCAGCGAGGCCGAAGTGGATCCACCGGGGATGATGCAGGAAGCTGAGAGGGTCAGAATGGTTGGAGAACCCCAACTTTGCTGCTTTAGTTGAGGAAACTCCCCTGGGCCGGTTCTGGAACCTGTCCCTATAGATTCATCCCACTCCCCTACCGAATCCACTGACACGGGTTATTTCCTTCGCTCTTGCACAAAAGGTACTTCAGGAGGATTGGGTAAAAACCTTGTTGCTACTGTTAGGGGGAGGGGCAGAGTTTCACATTTGGCGAAGGCACAGTCTCGTGCTCAGAAGGATGTAATGGAAGGAAAACAGATTCCAATTGATAGGGCACTTAGAGTAGTGAATGCCCGTAAGAAGGGTAGGAGATGAAGATTCTATCCTTTAATTGTCGGGGTCTTGCTAGTCCCCAAAAAAGATTAGCATTGCGGCGGGTGGTAGAGGTAGACCACCCTGGTATTTTGTTACTCCAAGAAACCCTGGGCGTAGGTGTAGAGGTAAAAGCAAAGCTTGAAAGCTGGTTTGGAGGATGGTGTTTTGAGACTTTGGATGTTAGAGGACGCTCGGGTGGACTGACAATAGGCTGGAACACAAGGAGTGTCAAGGTTTTGAATGTGTGGGGCATGGAATCGGTTATGGGCATTACTCTCAGAGCCCTAAAACTTGTGGACACTTTTGATGTTATTAATATTTATGGCCCGTACCTAAATAGAATTCCTTTCTGGGATACTATTTTTAACCATTCACTTTTGAGGGGAGATAAGTTGATTATTGGAGGAGATCTAAACTTCTCCCTAGGATAGGCAGAGGTTTGGGGGCCTCATGCGAGATCAGACTCGCTGACTAATTATTTTACAAGGAATTTGGTGGAAAGAAACTAGCTGCATGTTGAGCCTAGTGTGCTCAAACCTACTTGGAAAAACAATAGATGCGGGGAGTGGAGGGTAGCGAAAATACTGGATCGTTTTCTTGTTACAGAGAAGATTGTGGACAATCACCATTTTATTAGACAGTGGGTGGGGAAAGGGGGTCTCTCGGACCATTTTCCCATTTTCCTGGAATTCAAAAATGGACCTGTCAAACCACCAAGTCCTCTTAAATTTAATAAAACTTGGCTCAAAGATGAAAGCTTCATTGAACTGATCACCAATGGCTGGGTCCATTTTGCACCTAGGAATAGGAACTCTGTTGCTTTTCAATTTGTAGAGAACTTCAGGAACTTGAAAGAAGTGATTAAGACTTGGGCGGTAGACAAGAGAAAGAGGGATGCCAGAGAACTACAATTGGTGGAAGTTGAACTTTCTGTGATTTATGATCAGGATGGTGGTGCATTATTGAATCAGACGGATAAGGATGTTCTGAAAAGACTGGAAGGCCGGAGGATCACTCTCCTGTTGGAAAGGGAGGAAACCTAGAGACTGAAAAGCAGAGCTATGTGGCTGGAGTGTGGGGATGACAACACAAAAATTTTGCATGCATATGTCAGAGGGAGAAAGGCTTCCAATACTGTGTGGAGTCTCGAAAATGAACATGGTCATGTGCATGACACTTTTGATGGCATGGCCTCTACGGGGGTGGAACATTTCAAGAATCTGTATAAAGCCCTAGCACATGCTACCTTGGTTGAAGTTATTCGTATAGCTCAGGTCTTCCCTAGGTTTGTGGAGGCGGAAGATAATCAAGTCCTGATGGATGAAGTGTCTGAGGAAGAACTTAAGTGTGTGCTACAGAGTTTTTAGAAGGACAGAAGTCTGGGTCCGGATGGCTGGACGATTGAATTTTTTCTGGAACTCTATGATTTACTGGGTCAGGATCTCTTAAAAGTTGTAGAGGATACCAAAACCTCTGGGCGGATCCCGGCTAGCTTCAACTCCACCTTCATTGCATTAATCCCTAAGGTGGACAATCCTACTTCCTTAAATGATTTAAGACCTATCTCACTTTGTAACTGTATCTATAAGGTGGTTACAAAAGTTATCGCCAGTAGATTGGAAAGGGTTCTATCAGAATGCATAACTGACGAACAGTTTTTTTTTTTGGAGGGGAGAATGATTCATGAGGCCATTGGGGTTGCTCAGGAGGGTTTGCATAGCGTGAAAACTAAAAAAACTATTAAGGGTGGGGTCTTGAAAATTGATTTGGAAAAGTCACATGACAAGGTAAGCTAGCTTTATATTCGATTGCTGCTATCACATTTAGGTTTTGATATTGCATTTATCAAATGGGTGGTGAGCTACATCACTACTGTTTCCTTTTCGGTATTGATCAACGGGGTTGCATCCCCCTTCTTTCATGTGGAGCGCAGGTTGAGACAGGGTTGTCTGTTGTCTCTCCCCTCCTCTTTCTGTTAGTGGCAAAGGGCCTAAGTAGATCCATCAAGGAGGCTAATAATACTGGAACCTTCTCTGGTATACAACTTTCACAGAACCTGCAGCTTACCCATTTACTGTTCGTGGATGATGTTTTGATTTTCTGCTCTGGATTAGTCAGGGATTTTAATACTTTGGATGATATCCTGAAGCTTTTCTCAAAAGCAACAGGCATGAATATAAAAATTTAGGAAATCTTCAGTAACCACACATCTGTTAAATTTGGTTGAGCAGCAGGAACTTTTGACTTTATTTCCTTTCAATATTGAAAGGTTGGATGAAGGGTTGAAATATTTGGGGTTTTTTCTAAAACCCAATGATTACAGGAAGAAGGATTGGGTTTGGTTACTTGAGAAACTGGAGAAGCGTCTGAAGATGTGGAGAAACAAATGGTTATCTAGCGCTGGCAAACTAGTTCTGGTCAAAGCTGTTTTGGAGGCCATTCCTGTCTATTGGATGTATTTGGCATGGATTCCAAAAGGCATTTTGGAAAAGGCTCGTAGAATATTCTTTCGTTTCCTTTGGAGTGGTAAGCAGGAGCACATGTGATCCCATGGGTAAGGTGGGAGAAGATTGTTATCCCAAAAGGACTAGGGGGGTGGGGACTCAAAAATATCTTCCTCTTTGCTAAATTACTAGTGGCCAAAGGGGGATGGAGAATTCTGAAGATGGAAAATTTGTGGTCTCATGTGATGATTCAGAAGTATATCAGTCCTGAATCAACTGAGGATTGGATTAGGTGCCCAGAAAAATCTCATACTAGGGGTTCTATTTTTTGGAAAGCTGTTGTCAAATCATTTGATGTCATTGGAAATGGGCTGGATTGGATGATTGGGAATGGAAGGAAAGTCAGGGTTGGGGAAGACCCATGGACCGGGTGCTTACAACAACATAAGCTTATGGATAATACCATGTTGGCATTAATACAGAATGGTATATTTTTCCTCCATTAGCTAGCAGAACCAGTGCAGATGGTCAGGTGGGAACAATCATGGATTCGGGTTGGGGACCTAGGGCTTGATGAACCTGAAACTCGGGATCTGGAAAGTTATTTAGGGGCACTATCTCAGGATCAAATTATCCTTAGGGACAGGGAAGATGTCTTAATCTGGGATGCTGCACAAAATGAGAAGTATACACCAAACGCAAGGTATATCAAATTAAGTGAACAGGAGGTGGACCGAGATGCAGTTTGGTGGTGGAAGACTCTTTGGAAAATAAACTGCACACCAAAAGCTAGGTTATTTATGTGGTGTGTCTTGGAGAACAAGGCTCCATGTTGGGATAACTTACAAAAGAGGAGTTTTCAAGGGCCGGGATGGTGCTCATTATGTAAAGGTGCGGAGGAATCGGTTGTTCATCTTTTTCTGAGGTGCCTGTATGTCATTGATGTGTGGAAAGAATGTTCTAATATTATGGAGTATTGTGTAATTGGACTGGCATAAACATTCTTCAAGTGTGGGAAAACTGGAGAAGAAATATCACTCATGATTCAATGAAATCACTTCCCCTTCTTGTTATATGGGGAGTGTGGATTGCCCGGAATAACTTGATTTTCTCTAAGAAATGTTGTACTCCATAGATCACGGCCACTGTGGCCAGTAGTATCCTTGAGGCCTTTCCACAACATATTAGAGTAAAAAACCAGAGGGATATTTTAGAGGTGGAGATTGACAAGACTGTTCCTTGGGCTTTCTTCGATGGAGTGACACAAGAAAACAGATGTGGAGGTGGTGCTATCCTGTTTCTTAGAGAGGGCCACTCCTTCAAAATCACGATGGGACTAGGAGAAGGTAGCAATAATTATGTTGAACTGTTCAGCTTGAAACATTTACTCATCTTTGCAACAGAGAAAGGGTGTCATTCTCTAAATTTCTTTGGTGATTCTATGAATGTGATCAACTAGATCAAGAAGACACAAGTTTGCAGAAATCTGAGACTTGAAAATATTTTCTCTACTATTTCAGATATTTTAGATACCTTTGATTCATACTCTTGCAGTCATGTTTACAAGGAGAATAACCAAGAGGCAAACTTGGCCTCGAAGGAGGGTCTACTATTGATTTTGGGACAATGGAAGATCTGTGAGCAGTTTGATGGCACTGTTCACAATTTTTACCATCATCCGTTCATTGAGGGGGTGGCTTCTTAATGAGCTCGTTTTTTGGCACTACTATTACTTGCTGGTTTTTTTGCTACAGTTCTTACAGTATTATGTGTCTATCTGTAGACCATGATAGATATATTATGTTGTTTTCATATTATGTATGTCTTTTTTGCTCAGTTCTTGACTGATTATGGTTGAACATTATATGAGATATTTTGTGATACACTAGACTGGGATTGATCACACATCATGCTTATGATGTATTTACTTTTTCTAGACCTACTCAGGTTTTTTATAGAGTACGCATTGCTGTGTATCTGAAAAATATAATTTTGTTACTCGAAAGATGAAATAAAATTATGCTTTTTTTCTCAGGAAAAAAAAGGCTTGGTTTGGGATTTCTTGATCAGGTGACTAAAGCTGAAGTGATTTGTTGTGAAGCTAGACGTCGGAAGCTTTTGGGGGACAAAGAAGCTACCCGGCGCTTAAAAAGTAGGGCTCTTTTGTTAAACTATGGGGATGAAAATACTAAATTCTTCCAGGATTTTGCGAAGGGAAGGAAATTATCCAATACTATTTGGGAACTCAATGATGATTGAGGAGACCTGGTCACTTCTTTTGATGGATTGGTTGGGTTGGGGGTGTGACACTTTTGAGACTTATTCACAGCTCCTGTTGCTCCATCTCTTGCGAAAATTGTTTGCGTTGCCCATTTTTTCCCAGGTTTGTGGATGAAAATGATAACAGGATGCTCATGGGGGGAGTTACAGATATTGAATTACTTAAAGTTCTCCATTCCTTTCAAAAGGATAAAAGCCTGAGACCAGATGGGTGGCCTGTTTAGTTCTACCTTGGGTTCTTTGATCTAGTGGGTGGTGAACTGTTGAAGGTTGTTGAAGAGTCCAGGAAGGTTGGTCATGTTCATGGGCCTATAAACTCAACTTTTATTACTCTTATTCCAAAAAAGGATAAGCCTCATAATTTTGTTGATTTTTTCCTATCTCTCTCCGCAATTGTCTTTACAAAATCATTGCTAAGGTTATTTTTGGGAGATTAAAAGTTATTCTTTCTCGTTGTATATCCAATAATAAGTTTGGCTTTCTTGAAGGTAGAGAAACACAAGAGGCTATTGGGGTGGATCGAGAAGGGTTACATACATTAAAGACTTGCAAGCTGAAAGGGGCGGATTTAAAAATTGATCTTTCTAAGGCTTTTGATCGGGTAAGCTGGCTATATATATGGATGTTACTTACACATATGGGTTTTTGTTATGATTTTATTAAATGGATTATGGCTCGCCTTACTACGATAATCTTTGCTATACTTATCAAGGGTTCTGCTAGCCCCTTTTTCACCACTGGACGTGGTCTGCGTCAAGGATGTCCACTCTCTCCTTTACTCTTTCTCCTTGTGGCTAAAGGGTAGAGTCCTTTCATTTTGGCGGCCAAAGTTGATGGTTGATTCAAAGGCATTCATATTTCTGAGGTATTATTTATTACACATTTTCTCTTTATTGATGATATCCTCATTTTTTGTGATGGTTCCCACCAGGATATTATTAAAATCAAAGAAGGTCTGCTACTACTACAAGTGGCTACTGGCATGTTGGTTAACGATGAAAAACCCACCATTTCTTACTCAAATATGGACGTTGGAGAGATTAGATGGTATTCTACCTTACTTCATTTTAAGTCCTTGCGGCTTGAGGATGGACTTAAATACTTGGGATTTTTTTTAAAACCAAATTCCTATTGTATTACCGATTGGATGTGGCTTTTGGAAAAATTTGAAAAGAGGTTTTTGGGCTGGAGTTTTCAGTGGCTGTCTAGAGCTGGCAAGTTGGTTTTGATTAAATCGGTTTTGGAAGCCATTTTGGTTTTTTGGATGTCCCTTTCTAGAATACCTTAAGGTATTCTAGAGAGGATGCACAAAGTTTGTTTCGTTTACCTGTGGAGGGGAAGTGTGGATCATCAGGTAATGGATTGGGTTCGTTGGGAGAGTATCACTGTCCCTAAAGCCCTTGGGTGTTAGGGATTAAAAAACATCTTTCTTTTTGCAAAAGCTTTGGCTGCTAAGGTTTCTTGAAGACTTATACACACTGAAAGCTTATGGACTCGTGTTGTACATCAAAAGTACATTGCACCCCTTACAATTTTGGATTCGATCTTGTTGGTTGAAAAATCGCGGGGTGGTTGCTCTGTTATTTGGAAGGCAGTGATACAATCTTTTGGATCGATTGGCTCTGGTTTGGTTTGGAGGGTGGGGAATGGTAGACTGGTACGGGTTGGTTTGGACCCTTGGGTGGGATGTGGAGGAGCACATATTTTACCTGTGGAATTAAGATTGTTTATGTCTGGCCAGGGGGTTTATTTCCTTTCTAATTTGATTGATCCAGGGTCTTTGTTGATGTGGCATCAAGGATGGATTTCTAGACAAAGACTGGGATTGTCTGTTGAGCATCAAGTGGGATGGTCTGATTATTTGGAGGTGTTGAGAAATTCACATATCATACTATCTGTTCGGGAGGATATGTTGGTTTGGGATCTTCATACTTCTGGGGAATATACACCAAAGAATGGTTATATACAACTAAATCTGGAGCTTCATAATCGACCACTTATTTGGTGGTAGAAGCAACTTTGGAAACTAAAGTGTCAATCCAAGGCAAAACTTCTTTGCTGGACTATCTTTGAAAACAAAGCTCCTTCCTAGGATGTTCTACAACGTAGATGCTTTCAGGCGCCGGGTAGATGCGCCCTTCGCTGCAACTCTATTGAAACTCTTGATCACCTTTTTTTTGCATTGTAGTTATACTCGACATATTTGGAAGGAGGCTGGTTTAGCTCTTAATTCTCGCATTGGTTGGCATGGATCAAATTTTGTGGAGGATTTTCTTTTGTGGTTTACTGAGAGGGGTTTCATATTATTCAAAGCAATCAATTGCATTATTTCATGGGGTGTTTGGTTGGCTAGAAACAAAAGTATTTTTCAAGACAGTCGAACTCCCTTGGAGCTGGTTGTTGCCAATATATTGGTTGTTTTTAGTCATTTTCCTCAGGTAATCAAGATTACTACTATTAGGGTACTTCGGGTGGAGGAGATCGATCAACACCGTCCTTGGGGTTATTTTGATGGATCCTCTCAGGAACATCAGCTAACTTGCGGGGATGGGCATTGTCTGTTTCTTTCCCCTACTCATTCTTATCACCTTTCGATGGGCCTTGGGAGGGGTTCCAACAATTTTGTAGAATTGATGGCTCTTAAACTACTACTCTTATTTGTTGTGGAACAGGGTTGTGATACTTTACAGGTTTTCGGTGACTCTATGATTGTGATTGATTGGGCTAGAGGTACTTCCAGATGTAATGTTTTATGACTCCTTCCTATACTTGAGGAAGTGGCTCTTTTACAATAGAGATTTGACAATATATCTTTCACACATGTCTACAGGGAATGGAATGGGGTGGTTGACAGGATTTCCAAAGAAGCCTCGCAGCTACTGTTTGGTTGCTGCCATATTTTAGAACATGTTCTGGTAGGCACATTCAGATATTATCATCGCCCGTTCCATGAGGAACAGGAGTGGCCTGTTTGAACAGGGTTCAAAGGGTAATTACCAGTTTATTTTGTATTTTGATATATGATTTCAATGACTTGTTTATAAGGTTAAATTTTTTTGATATGATTAGATGATACTATGGATGTACAAAAACTGTATTTATTTTTATTTTTATTTTGTTGAAGCAAATATTTTTGTTTTCTGTAGACAATGTATGGGGTATTTATTTACCTTATATACATATGCGAATGTACTTTTGTTCTTAGCTGAAATAAAATTACAATTTTTTTCGAGGAAAAAACACACACACAAGTCCTACCCATTTTTGAGCAAGAGTTTTGAGTAAAAGTTCTTATTTTGTTGGGATTTTACTTAGGAAATATGTTCCCTTCTACCATTGTCTTAGCACCTATGTCTTCTCCTTCGCTTGGTACCGGAGTCATACATTTGTATAGTAACATGCACATATATTTTCTTATCCACTTTTCAAACATTATTTCCCATTTTTCACTATGAAATCATGTTGATCAAGGATTCCTTGCATGACACTTCACACTTAGCCAAATTTATAAAAATTTCTTCAACATTCAAGTTCACAAATTGGCCCTTCCTTATGTTTTGCTTGAACTAGATAATTTGGTCATAGGTACTCTAATATGCCTTAATTTTATATCATCAACACTTATGAAGATAGTGTAGGGACTTCACTATCAATGTTGGTTGGACCCTAAAATATTATAGTGTCATTTTTTTCTATAACAATGGTCCCATTTGGGGACGAAACCTCTCTAGAGGTTATGAAGAACACTATAACTTGTTGGGACACATCAAACAATAATTTCTTTATAAAACCCATCATAAATGACTAGCAGATCCTTTGATTTGTAGACTAATTATTATTATTCCCTCCCAAGGTAGGGATATACTTTTCAATATTAAGTTAAAAATGCATTGACCTGCATTAGTTGGCTTTTTTAAACAAACAAAATTTACAATGTTTTGTATAAATTTAAAATTAAACATAATATTTTGAAAAATCAAAATAATTTTAACAATTTTTAATTAAATACAATATTTGTATTTTAGGATTCGTCTAGTACCACTCCGACGGGACATAAATCCCTGCACAATTGGTTTTATTTATTCAAGTTTAAAAATAAGTAAAATTAAATTGTGTATTAAAATTCTATAAAAATGCCATGTCTACCTGGGTACATGCTTGGTACGTTCCACCTTATAGCTTTGGGAGTAAGCTAGCTATGGAGCAATCCTTCCTCATCGGACGGAGGAGGAGCAAAGTTAACGTTAACTTTGCTCCTCCTCCGTCCGATGGAGGGAGGATTGCTCCATAGCTAACTCACTCCATAGCTTTGCATGAAGGTCACGAAGGTCTTGTCACCTGAATGAAAGAGCATTATAATTTGAGGGCCCCACATGCCTTAACTCATAAACCCCTGTAGAAAGGTCCATCACGCGACTCCTTAAATCCCAAGGCTCCGACTTAAAAACTCAAAAGGCTTTGATGCATACGTGCGAATCCATATCCAACCTATGCCTCACCACTTCTCGCTTGAATGGAGGCTTGACTCGGCTCAACCACATTGCCACTATCTGCATTGCTTAGTATTTGAGAGCTTCTACTTCTGCACTTAGCGCTATACTAGAAGGATGGATACAGCTTAAATCTTAACATTGCTCTTTCAAGGGTGTTTAAATATTATGTAACATTCCGGTTTTAATAAGGATCACAATAATAGAAAATAGATACCCATACCCATACAAGGACATAACGAAAAAAAAAAGTTTATAACTCATCTAGACAGGATTGTTGATGTTAACATTAATTATAACTTTCAAAAATATGTTTTAACAAAATTGGGATTGAATAATCCATTTCTCATAAAGGATGTTCTGTGCCTATAAATTATATGGATGAATACGATAAACCGACGCTTCATCAAGCTGTTGAAACTCACTTTGTGCAATGCATAGATTTGTTACTTTGAAAGCATGTTCAAATGACATCAATTCCAATGGCAGTCAATTTCCTCTTGATGTCGCCTTACAATATTACATAAGGTTATCTATAATAATGACAATGAGACTATTATCTCTTCATTCACTTTTTTATCTATCTGTGGAACCTTTTCTTTTAATGTTTTTTCAACAAATTTTACATGATGCAGGTGCATGGGTCCTTGTATAGTGGCTCGAAGTAGTAATAATAATAATAATGTTCCAAATCATGGAAGCATAGGCAACATAGCTAATTTTGAGAATTGATATCGGAAACTCTTGCTCCTTGTGATGTTATTTGATCCTTCTAACATTGAAATTCTTTTTCTAAATATTTAACCATCATATATGCTTCCATGGTATTCATCCTACTGCTTCTAGACTCAACTAGGTCTTTGGAGTTGTCATGGTCCATGAACACTACATTACTCTTGAATCCTCTTGAACAAATGGGTGATATTTTAACATGGGATAAAACAAACTGGAGAGTAGCGCCGATATTGTAAGTCTCGTCCTTCTGTATGTAAGAAAACCCTTACAGGATATACAAATTGTGTTTAAAGTAAAGTCTGTTGCATTTTTTTTGTTTATCTTGCTTGGAATTCAAGGGCATGAAGAAAAGAAGATCAGTAAATCTGGGGCTCAAATAGATCATTCCTCATTTTGTATTGTAGATTAGAATTTTCTGAGCAATTACACTCTGTCTCTTAGTAGTCACATAAATCCATCAATCTGGATTTCATTGCATAATGTTATTTCTTTATCAATAAGGAGATAGAATATAGTTGATCAACACTATGTGATGTATGTTTAGTTGTTTAAGCGATTGGTTAATGTGGATTGAAACCTAAAAAATTAGGTTTCCAATTATGTGTTGACCATCTAATTGACTTAAGCAAGGCAAGTCGATAATATTATTAACAAAAAATGTGCACACATTTTTTTAATTACAAGTAGTGAAGATTCTTGCATTATAAACTTATACGATTTTTTCACAATTTTTTTAAATTAAATGTTGTTATTGTTTTTTTTTTCAACATTTAATTTAAATATGCCATAATGCAAAATAAATATATTCTCCATATCAATTAGGAAAGATTCCCGCATAATAAGATTCTACAATTCATTTCACAATTTTTTTAAATTAAATGTTTTTTTTCTTTCTTTCAGAATTTTATTTAAATATATGCTCCATACTATTAACTAAGATTGTACACATTTTTTTAAAATTATAATTAGCCAAAATTGATTCTATAATATTATTTCGTTACTCCATTACTTCCCAAACGTGCATTATTAGTCCCTGCCTTCGGCTGCAGGGACTATACTTCATTGGCCTGTTGTGAAAAGGCTTGAAGGGTAGGCGACCCCTGGGATAGAGGCTCACCTCGAAGGGCTTCAGGACGTCTTGACCCTTGCTAAGTCACAAGTTATTGGTATATCTGGCTTGCAAGCTATTGGATATACTCTTGGTAGGTTGTTGTTCCCATGGTTAAAAAAAACAGGGCTATCATTTTTTTCAATTACATTACACATATATTGATATCATTTTAACTTTTTAACCCAAGTTTTAACCCACTCATACATACTGATTACTATTGTCAATTTGGCCAATCAAATAAATTGACCTCTTATTTGACCTCATCCTGATGCCAAGCCAAAATCATTCATATAATTTACTATGTTTTCATATGTATGTTATGTTGAAAACATACATATGACTTCAAGCCAAAAATCATTCATATAATTTACTATGTTTAAAAATTCTCCAATGCTTAAACTTTGAAAACATACATATGACTTCAAGTAATGCTATAATTAAGCTAACATTACTTCTATAACATATAATGTTCCATCATATAACATCCACTTTGATCTTATGAATCGAGTTACTAGTAATAACTTAATACTTGCACTGCTACTTAATCCCTGCACCTATAATTTTTTATAGGTTATGTACACTTGTTGTTTCTTGTGACATTGGTGTCTACCAGTTGTCACATTTGGCACCGCTTTCACTAAATTTGTTTTCCACGAACATGCTTTCACTCAAGTTTATTTCCACGAACATGAGGTTTCCATCCTTTGCCTTAACCAATTCTTTGAGGGTAGCGACAAATTCTTCGTTAGTGAAATGGAAGAGCATATCATGGATGAGGGGTTGCATGGGCACAATACAGAGTATGTGCATTAGCTCTTTCACTTTTTGCTTCTCAATGTTCAATGTTGAGCACCTGAGTGGGCTTAATGGTTAAGAACATGTGTTATCTTCTTGGAGGTCACAAGTTCACAACTGGCGAGGGTAGGGATGCTCATTGACCTATTGTGACAAGGCTACCCCAGTGGGATTTGGGACATAAAATTAACATAAAAAGTTAAACTAAGCATAATGGAATAAATCATATCTAGAAAACATAATCAAGCATGTTCCATAACTTGAGAATTCAATAAACATCCACAATATGATTCAAGAAGCTACCACAAGATGATTGAAGAAGCTGCCGTGCTAGTGCCAACATGTAGAGGCTCACATAGTTTGTCTCAGTACGCTCTTGAATTCAAGCAGCCATGGATCGATGACCTCATCATACTCTACTCTAAAAAATGGACTTGCACACTCCAACCTCGTTGGAATCTCTGAATTAGTTATTGCTTGATGTTGCAAATAATTATTGTTGCAGTGGATCAAAACTGGAACCGAAATTGAAGTTGAGTTGTAAACAAGCATGAATTTGTATACCAAGTTGGGAAGGTAAAAACGCATAATCAAATTGGAATAGTGGAATTAATTTCTGTCAAAGTTTTCAACAGATTTGAGTGAAAAAACAAAAATGATTCTAAATTTAGGTGGGCATCCAGCTACAGGAATTACAATACCACTGGAAGACAAGGATTCCAAACAACCAAGAGTCTGTGTGCCTTGCTAACTTTGAGCCTGCTATATTCCTTTCATATATGTCCACTTCCTTTCACCACCATATGCAAGATTAAACGGATGGAATTTATTTTCCTGTAGAAATTCATCTACCTCATAAAATAGTTAAAGATTAGAAGAAACTATCAGAATTAGAGTCTTAAACTAAAGCTATTTAATGAATATAAACCATCCTCTTCTTTCTGGTCAGAGCATCTACGTTTTCTATGATCCTTTCTAAATTCAACCTAGAGATGAAATCAACAACATGAAGATAATCTCTATTAATATGTAATTATGCAACATAACTGTTAATAAATTTCCTTATATAATTATTTTCAAGAGATGTCTTCGCGTCTCGATAAAGTTGTTTTAATATATCTGCTTCTGCAATAGATAAATGCATTTTCTCCCCAAGTAAATACTTGCTGAGCATTTTCGAATCAAAAGGGTCGGGAAGGTTTTAATATCAGGAAAACAATCAACCTCCAAAGGTGGACATTGTCAGGTAGAATAACTCCCGAATTCTTATTATTTCTCCATAGAATGCCTTTATTTATACATCTACAATGACTCTTGGGATCACACATCTGAGAGTCTCTTCATATTCCTAATATTTACAATAACGTATAATCCCGACGGATTATATTCCAACAATCCCCCCCTTAATCCGAAGGGGTGTTAGTAAGTCCGAGCATGTTTCTGAATTTTTCAAACTTTTCTCGTCCAAGCGCTTTGGTGAAGATGTCTGCAACTTGATCATTTGTGGAACAATGTCGAAGATGGACTGTCTTGGCCTCTACATGATGTCAAATCAAATGATACTTTGTGTTGATGTGTTTGGTTCGATCATGGAATCTGGGATTCTTAGCCAGCTTGATTGCAGAAGTATTGTCGATCAATAATGGAGTGGAGTTCTCTTGTTTTTCTTGCAAATCTTCAAGTATCTTCCCGAGCCATACTATTTCTTTCTCTGCTTCAGCTGCAGCCACATATTTTGCTTCTATTGTTGAATCTGCCGGAACTGATTGTTTGCGTGATCTCCATGAGGCAGCTGCTGACCCAAGACTCATAGTGTATCCAGAAGTTAATACTCCTGTCTCCTTATTGCCATCAAAATATGAGTCTGAGTACCCAATAAGTTTGAAGTCATCCACCTTAGAGTACTTGAGTCCAACGTCTTGAGTCCCCTTCAAGTATCTTAGAACTCTTTTTGCAGCTGACCAGTGTCCTTCACAAGGTTTATGCATGAACCTTGAAAGTATGCCAACAACATAAGAAATATCTGGTCTAGTTGTTGTAAGGTAGATAAGTCTTCCTACAAGTTGTCGATACTTGGTCGCATCCTCAAATTCTTTTCCTTCGCTTGATGTGAGCTTCATTTTTTGTTCCATTGGAGTAGAGATAGGGTTGCATTCTGTCATGCAAAATTTGTCTAGTAGTTCTCCAACATATTTTTTTCTGAGATAGGAATATGTACTTAGGATGTTGAGTGACTTCAATTCCTAAGTAATAGTGGAGATGTCCCATATCTGTCATTTCAAAGATCTTTTTTAAATCCTTCTTTATGGATGCTATATAGCTCTCATTGTTCCCTGTCATCAAAAGATCATCTACGTACACCACAAGATACACAACAGATCTTCCAACTTTCTTTATAAACAGTGTTGCATCATCAAGATCAAAATGTTCGAAATTTAACTTCAAAAGATGCTCGGTTAATTTTTCATACCATGCGCGAGGCGCTTGTTTTAGGCCATACAAGGATTTGACAAGCTTGCATACCTTTTGTTCTTTTCCTTTCACAACAAAGCCTTCTGGTTGAGACATGAAGACATTCTCTTTCAAGTCTCCATTCAAGAAAGTAGTCTTCACATCCATCTGATGAACTTTCCACCCATTCTGAGCAGCTAAAGAGAGTAAGGTACGGATGGTAGCCCATTTTGCTGTAGGAGAAAACGTTTCTTCATAGTCAATTCCTTCCTTATGTGCATAGCCTTTTGCTACAAGCCTCGCTTTGTGCTTGTCAAGTGAGCCATTTGATCTGTATTTGTTCTTGTACACCCACTTGTAGCCAATTGGTTTGGTTCCAATTGGAGGGTCAACCAGCTTCCAAGTTCCATTCTTCATGAGTGCATCATACTCATTCTGCATAGCTTCTTTCCACTCAACTCGAGTAGAAGCTTCTTCAAAGGAATTTGGTTCAAAGTTAGCAGATAAATTAAATTCACAATCAAATGATACATCCATGTCATCACCTGAATTATCTGCTTCTCCTCCATCTTCATGTCTTTTTGAACTTCTCGTTCCCGTCTTTCCAACTTCATCCGGATGGACACTTTCAAGTGTCTTTGTGGCCCATTTAGGAATCTTCCGTGATGGTCCTGGTTGATCAGCTGGTGGTGCTTCATTTCCTTCAAGGTTGAGTCTTCCAAGTCTCTCAATCACATCATCCAGTTGAATCTCTTGTTCAGGTGAAGTAGTAGGAAATTCTTCATGCGGGGGAGTTGGTGCTTCATATGGAAATTCCAAAGGTTGACCTAGAATAGGAATCCCCCCTTCAAGGTTTGGAATTTCATATTCATTTTCAGAATATTTCTTTGGATGAGGATATTTTTCCAAATGATCAAGCTGTCTCTCAATGGACTGGTCATTTTTATTAGTCTCAAGAAAAATGACATCTCTGGAAATAACAAACTTCTTGTTTACCTCATCATACAGACGGTATACCTTGGAGTTTTCTTTGTACCCCAGGAAAATGCATTTTCTGCTTCGAGCACCAACCTTGTTTCTTTGCTCCTTTGGAATCAAGGCATAACAGGTGGAACGAAAAACTATGAGATGCCTGACTGAAGGGAGATGGCCAAACCACATTTCATGTGGAGTCTTGTTATCAAGAGCATTTGAGGGACTTCTGTTTCTCAAATAGGCTGCACATTTCACTGCATCACCCCAAAACATTAGTTTTACATTCTTAAAAAACATTATTGAGCGTACCATATTCATTATGGTTATGTTCATTCTTTTTGCTACATCGTTTTGTTGAGGATTGTAGGGAACTGTAGTCTGATGTGCAATTCCATGTTGGCGAAGATAATCTTCAAAAGCATTTGAAGTGTATTCTTTCCCATTGCTAGTACGAAGTGTACCAATTTTAGATTGTGCTTGTTTTTCTATTAATGCATGAAAGTCCTTGAATGTTTGAAATGCTTCTGATTTTGTCTTTAATGAGTA
>LPNX010988499.1:217055-376719 GCA_001517045.1 Pseudotsuga menziesii
TCCGACGAAGCCCAACACTGATCTGCTGTGTGTCCAATCTTTCCACAACGCTTACACTTCAAATCTGATCTTTTGCTGGAGTTGTTTCTGCCTCCTCTACCTCTGAAGTTTCTTCTTCCTCTGCCTCTCATGCTGCTTTCTCCTTTGGGATGATCTTTGGATTGGTTTTTGGTGTGGTTCTTTGCTTTTTGAGCAAAGCAAAGTGATTCTCCAGAATGCTCGGTTGTCTTCTTACCAAAAGCTTTATCTCTGTCTTGCATCTTCTGTGATTGAATCTTGCAACTAAAACAATAGGAGAAAAAGAAGAAAGAGTAAAGGTGCAGGTCTAAGTCTCTGCCACCTTCCTCAAGCTTTACAACAATGCCAATGATAATCAGTCTTCAAAGCGGTCACAGCAAACACCAACAATCTTCTCCTATATTGGTCACAGTTTCGAGCTCAAAGCACAGCTTTAAATCGAAAGGAGAAAACTCAACAGTCCCATAAACATACATTCAAAATCAAAGCTTCAATACAAAAGTCACGGGCGTAGCACCCATATCCTACATATGAAAATATTTGCAAACTTTCCCAGAAAACTCCATGCACAGGAATTAGGGCATAAATTAGGTTTTATGCACTTCCAACGGTCACAAGTAAATACAACACCAAGATTTTACCTCCATACACTTTAGAAACTATGTAAATGTTTACCATCAGTATTCAGTCACTGGTATTCAAAGGAATTACATCAACATATCACAACTTCAATCAACACAGTCACACTTCACGCAGATGATGACGTGAATCTCCAAAGTTATACATTCTCCTGTAGGTTGGCTCTTGATCATATTACAATTTTGCAGCTATCCACAGTGAGATCGATGTCTCAGCTCTCACGATGTGTCCCTTTCATTGAGGTCGCAGTTTACCCATGGAAGGCATCTCGCACTCGGAATTCATAGCTCACAATATAATTACGGCTTCAAATATTCACTATTGTGAAATGCACATACTCACAACTTTTTCACTCAACACAAATGAAAATGTTTGCAGAACTTACCACTCAAACTCCATGCACAGTTCTAGGGTAGAAATTAGGGTTTCTGCAGTTCCCAACAGTCACAAACACTTGCAACAAAAATTGTAAAAGGGTTTTACCTCCACTAGCGTGATTCTTTCAACAAGCTCTCTCAGCCTTTTGCAAATCGCTCACGTCCAAATTCAGTTGGTACACACAGGCTCAAGCATAGTCTTCCACGAGTTCGCAACTCTCAGCAATTTTCTTGGCAGGTCGCAGCAACTTCACAATCAATTGTAGATCGTTGTCTCTAGATTTGGTAGTCACAGCTCCAAGAAAGAGGGTAAAACGCACGGTTCTGATAACTTCAAATGGTGGTCGCAGATGTGAGGAGGGAGTGGCAGATTGCACAACCCTCTCTAGGCAGATTGCAAATAGTCACAAAAACGTGGAATAGAGTGGTCGCAGACAGTCACAAAAATGTTTGAGGATTGAGGGAGTGACGAGATGCAGATAATCACACAAAAAAACACAGAGAATTGAGGGAGTGACGGGAGGTGGAGGTTGTAGTTCCAAATGAGAGCACAACTTCTATCTCACTCTAAAAATTGTTCCTCAACACGGGTCTGTATCCGACCAGAGAATAACGACTATAATGATGGCAAGCAAGCTGGCAGGAGGGAAGAGCAGAGGGCAGACTAGCGATGGGCAGGCAGCCCTGGAGAAGAATATTGCAAAGGGCAGAGCGAATCGACTGGCAAGCAGAATGCCAAGACTGAGACACAGCAGCCAGGAGTTATGACAGGCAGCACTGATAGGCATGCAGGCAGGAGTTATGGAGCTCTGATACCACTGTTAGGTAGAATAACTCCCGAATTCTTATTATTTCTCCATAGAATGCCTTTATTTATACATCTACAATGAATCTTGGGATCACACATCCGAGAGTCTCTTCATATTCCTAATATTTACAATAACGTATAATCCCGACGGATTATATTCCAACAATGAAGAGTCGTTATGCTCAACTTGGAAAACCCATCAACAATATTAAAGACACACGGATGGAATACATGAAAAAACAAATGAAAAAAGAAGAATTAAATAGAGTTTACAAAGGTGAAGGTGATCCTTAAAACTTGGGATGGTTTGTGGAAAAATAGAGTGACTAGAAAATGCTTCTATCATTACCATAACGAAGTAATTGCAAATTTATTTTATGCACTACATTATTCTCGTTCATGTCATTTATAATTTTGGAAGAGGTTTCTTTATAATTGGTTTTATCCTCTTGCTCATGTGATGTTGGCAATGGAATCTCTTCAGAATACTCTATCACAGATAAAGGCATGTTATTATAAATCAAATCACCATTTACCGAACTACGATAGACACCAATTGTCTTCAAAAGACAAAATGTTGTCTTGTGGTCGTGCTTCTTGAATAGAGCTCTCAATCTTAGCTTTGATTATGAAAGGACAAATGCTTGGAGTCCATGTGCACATTATGTGATCTATAGCCTAGGTGCCATCTTCTGTATACTAACGTGCCACTTCTATACTATATTTCTAATTTTCTCTTTTTGTCTTAGATCATTTCCACATTCTTTACAAGGATTTTCAATTATTTGGCCATATTGTCGAGAAGTGTTGAATCAAATGGAGTTGAAGTGGGAGTGATCATAACAATCGGAAGTCTAAGATTTATAAAATGCATATACATAAATAAGGTTCAAACCCACACAATCAAACTCTTGTCATTTTTATAAAAACAAGAATAAGTTTCGGAGGCACATTAAATAAGATAAGAGAAATATCTAGGCTACAATTAAATCCATAAACCTAATCATACCTCCTACACCACCACTTCTCTAGTCGCATTACACTTCCATCTTGCATGAGTGAACATCCTAAATATCATGACGTTAGTGGTAGACATGCGTCACATACAACCCTAGGACGACATCCCATGATCCTAATTCCACCCGAAAACCATAAAAAAGTTTGTGAAATAAAAAATAGGTGTAGCATGGGTATGATTCATACTTTTTTACATGCATCTCTTCTCACTTCTAAACTAACTTAAGCATGGCCTTGTACAAAGGTTTACAATGTATCTTCTCTTAAAAAAACTTGACAATAACAAATATGGAAACAATAATTTTATCATTCTCAATACAAGACTAAGAAATAGGTGCTTTGAAGCACACTTACAAATTTATCCATCTAAGCACTTGTTATCCTCCTTTAGTGATGGCCCAAACAAGAAGTGATTGACCACGTAGAGTTGAGAAGGTAATTTACACTAAAATCTATATGTATAAGGCTACACGTTTCATATATACAAAGATATAGAGAGAGGCTTAGCTTAACTCGCTTAAATTACATCAAACAAAAAGAACATATATACCAAATCAAATGCACAAATAGAATTTATAGCCAAAAATAATTGGGGTGGGTGAACACATTGAAGCACACAACATGAGAATGAGAAGGAGGAGAGGGATTCAATTGATTGTATTCTTGGGCATATTTTCCTTCTTGCATGTCTTTGCCTTCATTACTGCTCCTTCCTTTTTTCCTCAATCATTCTTTATCTTTGTTTTTTTTTAATTCCACATATATGGAGTCTATCTTACATATATTACTTGGGGTAACCACAACGTTTATATTGATAAATTTGTACAAGTTTCGAAACTTAGGCGTAGTGAATTACCAATCACGTGTGGGCTTGAGTATGAGTCTGTTGTTTGGAAATGAAACTTTGTTACTCAAGCTCTGTATTAGGAACTTTAACTTCATAATTGGAGTGTGGTGAAGACTAAGCCGACCACCATATTTACGACAAACAATGTATAAACATAATCACATTTTAATCATATTTGTTGATGCCTCCACCTTTATGTATTGTATTCATCCCACCATTGAACTTTCCATGTGAATCCTAGATATTGGGTGTCACATTGAGCATAAGGGAAATTTGTAGATCTGTGTGAGTCTTGAATCATTTCGAGGATGGAATGATAGCTTGTTATCTTTTTCCATTCATTCTTTAAGAGGTGGGTGGTTGATCACACTCTTCTTCATTCTAAATCTAATGCATCCCACTTATAATTGGAAGGCGACTGACCTGTTCGATCATGACAAATGGAATATGGTTTATTGAAAGCATTGTTCCTCATTTTTCTTTCTTTCTTGAAGTTCTTCATAACAAGGCAGCCTCACTCCTACCTCTTTTCTAGTTCTGAGTTGCTAGGTACACGTAGATGGCTTTGTATATGATGAAATTCGAGCTCTATCTGCATTTTGAGCTGCTTCCATCCTAGCTCTCTATTTCAATATGTTGTTGATGGGACTGCTTTAGGTGCTTGTTCTTAGTTGACGAGGTGCTTGTTGTTAGTTAACGAGGTTAGCTCTCCATTTCAATATGTCATTGATGGGACTACTTCAAGTACTTGTTATTAGTTAAAAAGGTGCTTGTTTTTAGTTAATGAGGTTTCTTTAAGAGTATTCTAAACTGGTACATAATATTCAAACTCTAAAGGCAGGGACTTGCTACCCTTAGCAACTTCCCTTTTTTATTCATGAAGTCCTCTCTCATTTCCATGAATTAATAGACAATGAATTTGTAAAAGAGACTCATAGTAATTCACAAATTTTATGCAACACAATCAAATGAGGTTGAGCACAACTATTCCACACTCTCTAAAGTAATGCTTATCGAGGCAATACACTAAGCATCCGACCTCTAATTTCTATGCAAAAGGATACAAATAATTTTTCTTTCATCTTGATTACGTGGATCTTTTGAGGTTGCATTTTTCTTGAATGTTTGCATGGGTTTCAATATAGTAATCCACATGTTTTCCAAACTGGTCACTATTATCATGGCACTATTCAATAGTGCCCCTCCCTTTGTTCTCTCCATGCTCACGAAATCAATTGTTGGTTCATTGCTTTCCAAGTTGTATTCTATGTATCATGTCAATAAGAAAGTCAAACATCAATTTCACTTTACTTCCCATGCATACGTCATCATAGGATCTACCAGAGCAGAACGATCGGAGCAATTCCTCCGACCAATGTTGGAATTTGAGGACGTTTTTCCCATCACGAGGCATTTTTCCCATCAAATACTTCTAAATATTTTGGGAGAGCGTCAAACCAAGCGGGAAAACAATTTTCCAAAATGTATTTTTGAAGTTTAGTAATTTCTATAAGCCGCCATTAAATTATTTTTGTTAGTTTTTCGAGAGGCTGAACTTTGGTAAGTAATTTTGTTAGTATTTGTTAAGTATATAATAAAAACTAATTTCTTCATTGCTTAAATTCTTTAATAAAAAATTATTAATGAAATAATTCTACCCTCATGGTTGAAGGGTAACTCTTTTAATGAAACGTTATGTGATTGGGGAGATAAAACCTCAAAATGTAAAAAAAAAATTAGTTTGAAGGGTAGAGATGAAATCAAATTCCGACCCTGGCTCCGATTATGTGTCAATTGGAGGATTTCTCAATGAGGGAAAGAAGAATGGGGTTGGGCACTATTAAATAGTGCTCTGAATTTTTCTTTTTCCCTATGGTGGGGAATTTGATGAAACACAGTTTTTTTCCTTGTTATTCTAGACATCACTTGCTCTTATAGGCCCAATCTACTTGCATATAATTTTTTTTTGTATTCATCAACTATATACATTTAAATAAAGTGGATTAATGAACATCAATGAGATGAATTTAGATTATTGACATAACCAAAATCCCATTGACATGAATACCTTTTATATCAATTATCTGAATATCAACTCACCTTTGTGCACCACATTCTTCATTGTAACTAACATTAGAAAAATTGAGCGCAATCTCATCAAATTTAAGAGCTTCGTATACTTATTTTTCTTCCAAAATATCATATGGTTGTTCATCGTATTCAAGGAAATACGAGATAAGAGAGCATACATCATATTCCAACTTATAATAACTATTGTATGTTCTTTGCTAGCTTTGGAGTTTTTTTGTGATAGTGGAAATATTTTCTCTACAACCAACATCTTTTAGGCACACTTTATAAAGACTCTTGTGTTTGCAAGTGAAAAATATAACAATATTGATCCAAATGATGAGAACTACTATGATGAGCATCTGGGGTATTTACAGAAGGAGTATTGGTTACGTTACATCTAATGAAACCCATCATCATTGTTAATTGTGTTTAGGAATCTTCTAGGTTGTTCAAGAAGTGGGGTTATATATATTATCATTGTAGTTCTTACAACCTATTTCATATATTTATGACTCTTCAAATGCATCCCAAGTGGAAATATCGACCTTAGGAAAATCAAAATATTTTCTAGACCTCTTCCTTGAGTGTGTGCAATAACAAATTGTAAACCACATCTCCATGCTCAATGTAAACATCATTGACAAATCCACAATATACTTTTAATTTATTCTCAATATAAAGTATTCTTTCCCTAAAATCTTGGAAATTCTCTTTACATCCATTTAGTAATGGGTGTGGTTTCCTTATATAGCAACAAGATCTAACATAGCATATGCTTTGTAATCCAACTAGGCTAGTTCACATTGGAAGCCATGGAACCTAGCTATCTTATGTACATGCTATATCACCAAATAAAGTAATAAAGTTTAATTGTATTCTTTATATGTATTGAATGAATATCCCATGTGCCTCGATCTTTCAAGCTTGATAATATTATGGGGATTCTAGCTTGTAATTTCTTCTTATGTGGAGTTATGCGAAAACATTTCTTGTGTTCTCACAACGCACACACATATGATTCAAAGATCCCTACTCATAAGGAATAGGGATTTGTCCCTTGGCAGTGTTGCTAAATGAATAACAAGGTGTTCAACCGACTCATGCTCGACATAGTATTGTAGTTGAACTATGGATCTTAGGGAACTATATTTTTACCTAACAACAATACCAATTTTTATCATTCAAATCTACCTCTCAAGATCAAAGATATGGGCCCTACTACTAGCACAACTAGTGGCCCATTAGTTTGGAAGGGAAAGGTTCTAAGAGTTTAGGAAGGGGGTAGGAAATATAACTTTTTCATAGCTTAAGAAAATGCTCATTTTGAGGTTCTACTTGAGAAACAACTTTCTACCATGAGGGTTCTTAGAGAAAATAATACCCAGACAAAGGGTATTCCATGATTTGTCTTTCATTCAACTATAGAGGTATGAGCAACTTCATTAAAAAAATTGTCTTGAAAAGGATGAGTCCCAAAAGCCTAATATAATGCTTCTGCAAGATTCCATGGGTGATGGAAATAAACCAGTTCTTGAGCTAGAAAAGGCATTTGGGGGATGACTATTCATCTATTTTGTTGCTAGAGGTCAGTTGAGAGGGTTGATTATTGGATGGAGTAATAAGGCTTTTTCTTGTTCTAACTAATAGACTTCTCAGTCAAAATTAGGAGTATCCCTATAAGCTAAGTAATTGGATAAAGAGGTTGCATTTATAAACATCTATAGTCCTTATGTTAAGATTATCCCCTATTGGGAGGTGATTTAAAGAATTATTTTTATTAGACATGAGAATGGCATATTTGGGGGGGGGGGAGGGGGGAGATCCTAAATTTTCTAATGGTTTTTATAAAATAATGGGATCCTCAACTTGGATTGATCCTTTGTCATATTTTTTCTTGGGGATATTGGAGGAGGTGGGTTTTATGATGTAGATCTTAATAAGATGAGACCTACTTGGAGGAACAAGAGGGTAGGGGAAAATAGAGTTGTTAAAATTTTGGATAGGTTTCTCTTATTAGAACTTTGATTAATGATCAAGTGAGGATTAGACAATGGGTTGGACGAAGTGTAGAGTTGGATCATTTATGTATCTTTCTTGAAATGTCACCTATAGGGAGAAAACCTTGAAGTCACTTAAATTATATGGTGGAGGGAGGCATTGTTAAGTTGGTCAAAGAAATGTGGGTTTCGTTTGATGTGTCCTCAAATTATTCAACTATTTATAAGTTTGAAACAAATTTAAAGATGATCAAATAGGTAGACTTAAGTTGGTCTCGTGAGAAAAAGATAAGGGATGAGTATGAGTTAATGGCTTGAAAGTAATGCTTCAAATATTTATATGATCAAGAGATGGTTGGTCATCCAAGTGAGGAGCACAAATATATGATTCACCATTAGGAGCAAAGGAAAAAGGAATATTATATAACATAAAGAAGTAACTTGGAGACTTGAGAGCACTTTGGCTAGCAAAAGGTGATGAATATACTAAGTCTTTTCATTAATATGCTTTCCATAGGAAAAACATAAAACTATTTGGAAGGAAACTTGGTTTGATGGGACCGTGGTTATTAGTTTTTAGGACATTGATTGAATAGGGGTTTAACACTTTACTAATATTTACAAGGAAGGAAGAATTATTACTTTTGCATAAGTGGTTAAAATGATATCATCTTTTCCTAGCTTTGTCAACCACGAGGATAATGTAAGATTAATAGATGAAGTATGCAAATTGTAATCACAAATAATTTTATATTGATTCCAAAAGGGAAAATGTATAGGTCATGATGGATGACATGCAAAGTTTTTAATGGGTTTTTATGAGACTATTGAAGAACTTTTTTGGAGAGTGATAGAATATTCCAAGGCTTTTGGGGAGATGCTAGCTACATTCAATTTTACCTCCATATCCCTTATTACCATATTTGATGGTCCCACCTTATTTCGATAATTTAGTCCCATTTCCTTGTACAATTGTATTTATAAGAATGTGCCCAAAATCATAGCTATTAGAGTTAAGAGTTTGCTATCTATTTCTATTTCTAATGAACAATTTGTTTTTCTATTAGGTACACATAATTATGAAGCTATATGTATATCTTAGGAGGGTCTCCATACTATTAAGACAAAGTGATTACAATAAATGGTTGCTAAATTGGATCTCTCGAAGGATTATGTTAGGGATAGTTGGATTTACTCGAAAACAATGTTAATTCACTTGGGGTTTTGTGTAAATTTAAAAATTGGTGATGACCTATGTTGCATCAATGTCTTTCTCTATCTTGATTAATTGTTCAACATCTATATTTTTAATGGTTGGTAGGGGTGTAAGACATGGGTGCCCTGTGTTACCCTTGATTTTCCTCATTACGATTGAAGGTTTGAGTAGGGATTTACTAAAGGTAAAGAGAATAATATCATCCAAGGGTATTATGCTATGAGGTTCATTATATCTAACACATCTACCATGTGTGTATGATATCCTTCTTATTCTTTTTATTTTTTATTTTTTTTATTTTTAGGGTAAGTCAACAATTTATTTTTTTGGAATTGAGGATGACAATGAAAGTTTTATTTCCCATTCTTCATGTAACATACTTTCACGTCACACAACTACACAGACACTCATTTGTAGCTAAAACATACAAGAGCACTACATAGGCTCTAATAATTACAATTTTTTTATTCCAAATGGTTAATTGACAATAGTGATCCCCATTTGAATTTCTTATGTGGAAGCATAATTTAAAAACTACTTAAAAAGCTCAATAAAGAGTTAATTACATGTTAAAGCTCATTAAGAGTCTTTAAATATTATTTAACAATGTTGATTTAAAATTTAAACTAGATCCAATGGCTCAGATCTAACGCGAGAGACATATCCAATGGTTAAATGTGTCCTTCGTTCCAACACTACCGATCCCAATTTCGCCAGTGTCGATCCTGATTTAACTATGACGATTTCTGATATCGGTAATCGGGAGTTGACACAGGAAATTCTCTAACATTATGACCCCAAAGTTCCAATCCTGAAATCCTGATACTGACATCAAAAGTTGGAAATCGAAAATGAACAATCCAACACGACAAACTACACTCCTGGCTTTCGATTCCCAATGTCAGCACATAGGAAGTTGAGAATCAACAACACCTTTATCAATGGTTGCAATCACACATTAGCAAGTAATCAACGATCACAATTACGCCAATTCAACAGACCAACACCTAGCCATTTTTGAATAAAATAACTAAGGCAAAGTTTTGGCCTTTTGCTTAACAAATTCACTGCTTTAATGACCTAGTTAGATTAGCAAAAACTTAACCAAATCATGAAGATAATCAAGGAAATATCAAACCAAAATTATAAGAATTTCATCCCTAAATTGACACTGGTTTTTAATTGATTAAAATCTCTTAACGAACCGCAACGATTATAATCCAAACTTCATACAACTTGGACCATTAGATACGGTTTTGTAAACAAGATTGACATGACTCTTGTTGTAATTTAAGTTTATAGTTTAAGTCATTAATTTAAAAATATAGGGCTAGAATCATTCCTTCCATATTTCCCCTGTTAATCAATTATCCTTGTTTAATATCATTCTCAAAGAAATCAAAGTTTAAGGATTTTTTAACAATTGGTTGAAGTTCTAGGCATAAGCACTGTATATTATACAATGTTCAACCACTCCAAGGCATGCTTCTCCATTTACTTAGATATTTTCGACTATTTAATGAAAAATTACCACAACCACTTGATGAAACAAGTGTAGACCTCTAAGGTTAAAAAATTATAGTTTAAAACATAAATTCGTTGTTCTTTTGAGCCAATATTCAGAATTGAGCACACAAAGACAATCTTCAACCTATTTAACAAGTTAAGGTTATTTTTGGCTTTCAAACAGCTTAAGAACATAGCTTTGAAAAAAACAAAAGGCTTTGGTTCATGCTTTCGCAGGTAGTCATTTTTTGCAGAGACTTATAATCAGCTCCTAAGGATGGACTTAACTTAAAATCCCAAAACATACGTAGAGTTTAAAAACCATACGTAGGCTATCCATATCAAGTCTCCACGAAAAAAGACTCTCAAACATAGTATCCCTTTTCAATGAAACAAAACAAAATTTCTGAATGGAAAACATTTCAGGAACACATACACAATTTCTTCATTTTGTTCCATCATCATTTCACCAAAACTTACCATGTTCATTCCATATCTATAATGAAGTCAATAAAATAAATTTCAATTCATAAGACTCAATCCTTCTAACAAACTCAGAACAAGAAAATCAACCTACATGATTTCATTCTATAATGCAACCATTATAATTCATCAAATAACATAGGTACTTATTTGACCCAAAACAATTGGGAATCTGATTGCGTGTGAGGCACGCTCCACCCAACGGTAGGTCTCTCCTCGACCTATATTATTTCAGCACTTAGAGACCACCCTCAAGCTGAGATCCAAGTATTAATTTGTTGAATACTTGAATCTCAGCTCGGGGGTGGTCTCTGAGTGTTGAAATAACACAGGCCGAGCAAAGATCCAAGTATTCACCAACAAGTATCTCACCAACCCCCTATTTCACTCAAAAGTTTGGAAACTTTGGAAACAAGAAAATTGGTTTACAGACCAATTCCACACCAAACAATGCAATCCACCTTCAAAGTGTCCTTTTGTCAACATGGTGAGATGCATCATTGCTATAGTGCTCATAATTTCATTACGGCAGTTCCATACACTATTTGTCATTTCATTGGAGAAAACATCCAAGGAAACGAGGATTTCAAAACATTGGTTAATATAGTTTGAAACTAGTTCTCATAGGTTGAACGATGATGGAATACCAATACCAACAGTCTCAAGATTGCTTCTTATACCAGTATGCTCTTCCTCTTCGTTGTTCAGATGGTTTAGACCAACGCAAAACCTATTTCCCCATTAACTATTATTGCATTTTCCCAATACCTCTCCTATCTTTCCTGGAATCATCGAATTCACTTTTCTTTCAACATGATTTCGCATGGGTCTCTGCCCCTCCCACATGCGGTATCTCTCAACGAGCCACATTCAAGCTTAATTAACTTCTTAATCAACCCCTAACTTTTGTTTGAGGATAAACAAGGTTTAAGGTCAATTAATCACATGGTTTAGACTCAAAGCATGTTTTAAGGAAGTTTTAGACAAGGTTTAAGGTTAGGACAACTCTAAGCCCCCCTTTCAACCTCTGGTGAATGCTTTGATCCCTATTATTTTTAGCACTAATCCTCTTCGTAGTCAATTGTGAAATTTTATATTAATAATATCAAAATGCAAGTGTACATTAACCTTTTACGCTTCACAACTTATATTTACTTTTGAACCTAATCAAACTTAGGGGTCTAGGCTAGGGGTGTTACACTTCTCTTTCTCATAGCTTTTACTTCAAATGGTTTAAAGTATTTTGTTTTTTCTATAAATTCCGATAAATATGGTAAAATATATTGGGACTAACTTGTGGCTAAGGTAGACACAAATATATTTTTATGGTGCAATAAATGACTTTCGAGGTGGGGAAGGATTGTACTAGCCATGCTAGTCTTAGAGGCCATATCATTTTATTGAATGTCTCAAACATTTTCCCTAGTTGTACTTGAGAAGATAAGGAGGATCAAATCCATATTTGTTTGGTCAAGAGATAATGAAAATCACGGTATACATAAGTTAATCGAAAGAAAATTGCAATACCTAAGGAATTTGGTGGACATTGACTAAAAAATATTCACTAATTTTCAAAAGCTCTAGCTATAAAATGTGGATGGAGGTTGATTATATGAAAGGGCCTTTCGGTTTAGATTGTATTCGAGAAACATTTAGAGCTTGATAATGTTGAAGATTGGATTAGGAATCTTGTTAAGTCTTATCATAATGATTCCATCATATAGAAGACACTGGTATTGGCATTTCCATTGATTAGAAGATGTTTGTTTGGAAGGTCGGTAGGGGGAATAAAGAAAAATTGGGAGAGGATCCTTAGATAGGATGTGATGATCTAGTTATATATTTATGTGAAAATTGGTTCTTCACTCTAATCCAAGGGGTAGATCCTTATCTCACTTTGTTTTGAAAGCAAGAGTGGAAATAAAAAAAATTAATTGGTTTTTATAATGAGGATGTTATAGATTGGGATGGGTATAGAGATTATTTGAGATCCATTTAAGTTCATAAAATGATTCTAAGGATGATTTTCATGGTTGAAAAACTTAGCTAATGCATTGTATACACCCAAGTTGGGTTATAAGGTACTGTGTGAGGATGATATTGTAGTATATATAGACCGTCAATTTAAGAATATATGGAAATTCAAATTCCCTCTCAAATATTTTTTTTTTTATTGTTGATGATCTAATATAATTTTATTACCAAGGATAATTTACAAAAGAGGAGTAGACATTGTTCTAGCAGGTTTTCTCTTTGCAAGGAATCCAAGGAGACTATTATGCATTTGTTTTTATATGTTCCTTCACTGTTGAGGTAAGGAAATACGTAGAGTTCTTTAATAGGCGTAGAAATTTATAGAGAGTGCCTTCATTAGAATATTGTTTGAGTAATTGGTGTGAGAACACAAATGTTAAATACTTCAAATATTACCGATAATTATTTTATGGGGTATATGGCTTGCTAGGAAGGATAGTTTATTTGATGATAAGCTCATATGAGCTATAGAATGTGCTTCAGAAAGTTTGGACATCCTTAAAAAAATCATGCAAATGTTTAAAATATCATTGTCATTGATTTCAAAGTTAAGGGGAGACTACAAATGTCCAATAAAAAGATCGCAAGATGGAGGTTGTTGGAAATATTGTTTTTGGATTTTTTTATGCTCAGTTTGGATACCCTATATTTGAAGGAACTTTTACTCTATATACCTAGATCAAATTGGAGTATAGGTTACATGGTTAGGAATAATATTCCAAGAAATTTCCAATGGTATATGGAACTCCCTCTAACTCCATAGGAGTGAGGATATATGAAAGGACTTGTAAAGTCAACTCAACCATAATTTTGGTAAGCCTTGCCAGGATATTAAACAATGTTATGTCGACCCAAAAAGGGATTTAAGAAGAGTATAAATAAGAGGATCACTTCCTAATTTGTTCACTCACTCATACAATAAATGTATATCTCATAGAAGAGGCACAATAGTGGAAATAGTTGCAACATTTGAAGAAGAGGATGAGCAAAGATTGAGTATCATTTCAAAATGAGATTTTTTCAGGTAAGTATGGAACTTTCACTATAGATTTGTTTCTAAGAAATTTTAGACCATGCAACTTGAAGGGGATGAATATAATATATTTAAGTATCTATGATCCAAGTTTTAGATGTTGGTTTGCTATATTTTAGGAGATATGACATTGGGAAGTTAGGGTCTTTGAATGATATTGAAATTAGCTTCAAAGAGGTCAATGTGGCACTTTCATTATAAATTTTGTTATAGGACGTTTCAAACCGTGAAACTCAGAGGAGATAAAGTAGAGATCTTGAAGTATTTTTTGTTCAAGTTTCATATATCACTTCTCTATATTTTTGTATATATGACCTCAAGAAGTTAGGGTTTATAAATGATACTGAAATCAACTTTAAACATGTCGATTTGACATGTTTCCTATAACTTTTGTTCTAGGACGTTTAAGATAGTGAAACTTGGAGGAGATAAAGTATAGATCTTGAAGTACCTTCGGTACATGTTTTAGATGTTTGTTCGCTATATTTTTAGAGATATGCTCTCTAGAAGTAATAATATGAATCAAATTATGGTGCATCTAGAGAAATAAGTGTTATCTTTTGGCACATGATTAGGACACAGAAGGAAGTACAAGCATAAGAAGAGGAAACAATAGTAGCAACCAAAATAATAGCAATAGGAGATTGGATTGTCTAGCAGGTCAACACCTACATATTACTAAGTTAGTTCTCAACTGAGGTGATTGGTGTCTCTAGTAGGTTGGTGCCTACATATTATTGAGTTGGTGGTCAATTGAGGAGATTGGTGTCTCCAGTATGTTGGTGAATACATATTGTTCAGTTTGTGCTCATTTGAGGGGATTAGTGTCTCCAGTAGGTTGGTGCCTACAAACTTTGTAATAGTAGGTTGGTGCCTATATAATTTATAAAGATAAGTTTTTGTGGTTTTCTCTTGAAAGGGTTTCCATGTTAAATTACATGTACTGCGATACGAGTTTATTTGTATTTATTGTTTCAAAGTAAATGAATGACTAATGAATGGTTAAAATAAGAAAAAGTAGCTTATACTAATTCACCCCCCTTCTTAGTATTACCATAAGTCCAAAAATTGGTATCGGAGTGAGTTCCTTCATAAACATTTTAACCACTAGAAGGTAGATCTCGAGCACATATAGCTAGGAAGGTTTCTCTAGAAACATGTTTGCTTTGTTTGATGGATCAAACTATGCAATTTGGAGCATACAAATGAACACATATTTGAAGACCCTTGGGTCAAATGTCTGGGATTCATTCATGACATGTTATACAACTCTAACCACTCGTTCAATAGATGTAGCTGGGAGGAAGTTTTATGAAAATAATACAAAATCAAAGAATGCCATCTTGCATGGCCTACCAGACATTGATCTTGACAAGGTAATGGAGTGTACATCAACTAAAGAGATTTGGAACAAGTTATAGAATGTAACACCCATCGTGGGTGGGTACTTCTTTATCTAATACTAATATTCCATTAATGATTCACACATCATAAAATCATGTAACTACCACAATATTAACAACATATAAACATTTTACATCAACATATATAAAGTTTACAAAAATAATATACAAGTAATTTAAAATAACAAGGGGAATACCTTGATGTAAAAATCGTGAAGAGGTCCAAACTGAAGCAAGCTTTCATATTCTATGCCCAAAGCGTAGCCATGATTTTTACCTCCTAGCCAACTATGATCCTAGTTGGATACCTAGCCCTAGGAGCCATCCACCAAGACCCCCAGAGAATAGAACAATGATGCACCAATAAGATATGTATCAATTCTTCCAAACTTCTCATCCCCCAAAATATCCAAATTCCCTTCCCTTCTAAAACTCTCACAAAAAATATCTTCAAGAAAGAACCTCCCTCCTTCCAATCTCAAGTCTCCTATTTATAACAAAATTCCTCCTCCAAGTTTTGTTTTATATTAAATTTCAATATAATAATATTCAACAATCAATAAATTTATTTTCTCCAAAAATAACAATTTAATTTAAATAAATAAAAATAATACCAACATGATTGCAAAGTCTCATTTTTCATGCTACCATCTTAAATGCAACTATGACAACTATTTTCTTAAAAAAATTGCAACCCTATATATCCACTTATTTACACTAGCATACCCGTGAAGCGAGGGAAATGAAACGATGAAAAGAACTTCGGTATGTCTAAAATGAGAGAAAGTTGTTTGTATATAGACAATGCATGTTTACATGTTGAAAACAAGTATACTGAATCTATGGAAATTATAGTGTAAATACTAATAAACAATAAATAGGAACCCATGCAATAAATAGAAACCAATGTAATTGATGCCAAGTAAAATGAAATGTTGATTAATTTGTCATAAGAGAAAGTATACATGTGTATCATAGTTAGAGTTATCAATATTGACTCTAATTATGTTGGCAAACAACATTGGTATTTTCAATTAGTATGGGGAGTGCAGGGATTGATGGATGCAAATTTAAGTGTTAAAGGGACAAAGAATGAAGGCAAGCCTCTTCCTTTTTATGAAGTGTGACATATGAAGTGTCTTTCATCTTTTGCATAACGGTCGAAGGAGAACGGTGGTGCAATTCACATTCCTTCTAATGTTGTAGTGTGTGACATTGTTGTGAAGGTCAAGCCTTGATGTTCAGTGTTACCAGTGTCAATATTTGACCTTGTTAATGTCAATCCTTGGGATTTATTGATAGCCAATGCCTAATCAATCTTAAGGGGGATTTGTTTCTTGTTACTTTGATTTATGGGTGGAATCAGTATGCGCTTTGGTTGAGATTGGTACCATGGAGGTCCAATGTATTGATCAAATGTCACTCTAACATAAGCTGACAACTTAGGAGGGATATATCCAGGTGTGTATATGATTTGCATGACCACTCCAAGTGCACCATTGACTTGTCCTGATTGGACCAATAAATCGTGCAATAGGCATAACTAATGCTTGGACCATGCACTTCTTATGATTTTTTTGCAAGAATGTTCGTTGCAAAGAGATGGATTGTTGTGTCAAAGTTTGAACGCTCCTCTATTGACAAGAATATATTAGTCCTAGAATGAAGGAGGCTCTAGTATTCCAAGGTTCGTGTAGCATTATGTATGTTTGTTAAAGTTGTTGAAAACAAAGTTGGGTTGAATCAACCCCCCTTTGATGGAATATTGTTTCCAAAATGATGATAGTTTTAAAGTCTATCCACTAACACTTCCCCGAAGTTTCTCTAGAGGCTTATCCATCACATGCGAGACTTTAACCAAATCAAATACAAGAATTATTGAATGATTTCCAAAAGAGCAATTATTTTTCTCTGGAAAACACTCACAGAAGTGACTCTCAATTTGAGCAAACAATTTAGGTCCTATGAAGCTCATCTCATCAATGAGACTGTATTTAATATGTTTCATCTTTTCTTGGAGCACCAACAAGGCATATCCTTGTAAAGGCTTGATGTCCTTTATAGGAATCTAGAGCCTTGCATGTATGGTAAACGCTACAACACTAGTAGGGGTGAGGAGTAGTAGTGGGATACGACAAGAGGTTGCTTGAGAAGATAGTGTTTTTTTTATGGTTCTTATCAAGTGGGATTTATCTGTTCCTGCAGTTCCTTGTATGATCATACTCAATGGCTCTTTAGTTCCTTGAACTTGTGAATGTTGTAGGACTATGTCAAATGCAAGTTGTTGAATGTGAGATAATGTATTTGTGGAAGTAGGCGACAGAGTGTTATTTTGTATTACTTCCCCATTTCATGCACTTTATATCTACTAATAAGAATTCCATTTTTCCCACTTTCATTCCTCTTGTTGTCTCTATCTCAATCAATCCTTCAACCAAATTATTTTCAACAAAATCCATATTTGTTGTTCTCTGGATCACTCTCTCAACTTGAGATTGTTGAGCGCCCATTTAGAGATAAGGATATTCTTGATGTAGATGTGGACAAACTCACTGTCTAAGTACTTTTCTCACCATATTTAGAACTGACCTTTGTACAAATGAATTTACTAAGTCCTAGAACCCTGAAGTTGTGTTCTCTTTCTTTCCTCCTGCTAGGCTAAGGGACTAACCAAAGAACCCATGTTAGATTACAATTGTCTTCAATATGTCTCAAATACTAGTTAGCATAGACTTCACCTAACCTTATTTATTTAATTGACCTCTTCATTACTTTCCTTCGGTTGTTTCATTGCCCTCATAAAACTAAGATACCTAAGAAGCCATCACAACTACCTCCTCGTCTTATTAACTAACACTACAAACGTTGTCAACAAAATCCCCCAAGTATTGCCTCTTGTAACATATCTCCACGTTACAATTCTTTTTAAGGTTACTATTGTTACTGATTGAGCAAAATATGAAGAAACTAGAACTTTAAAACTTTAATCCACAATAATAGTGCATATCAATCTCATCAATAATCCAAAGGCATAAATCAAACCATAGAACACATGATATACTCTGGGAAAACCCTCTACTGATTCAAAGGATAAAAAACCCAGCAAACGATCTTAGAGTATGATTGATAAGTAGCAGAGAATGATTACAACACAATAGCAGAGTGCTTTTCACCGAGAGCAGTAGAGAGTGGAGATTGAATGGAACACCATATCTAACTTGCAAAGTGCATAACACTTTAATAACAAGTCAAATTAGGTTTTACAACAAAATATAATGGTTGCATGTATCAACAACTTGTTAACACTTAGAACACTGATCCATCTTCAAGCATGTGCCCCCATTGATTTGGTGCCAAGTTGGCACTCCATAATTATCTCCCATAAGAAGATATGTGCCTTCCATTAATTAACTAACTCTAATTGAATTGTTAACTGAGTGTACTGATTTGAACTGAATGGAACTACATGCAACTAAATGGAACTAAGTGTAACTGAACTAAACTCAATGTAACTGAACAGAACTGAATGTAACCGAACATAATTGAATGTAACCGAACATAATTGAATGTAACTGAATGTAACTAAACAAAAATGAATGTAACTAAACAAAACTGAATGTAACTGAAGAGAACTGAATAGAACTGAATGTAACTGAAGAGAACTGAATAGAACTGAATGTAACTGAATAGTACTTGAATGTAACTAAACATAACTGAATGTAACTGAATGTAACTGAGCATAACTGAATGTAACCGAACATAACTGAATAGTAACTGAATGTAATTGAACATAACTAAATGCTTCTCCATCAATGTTTATTTCCAGCAATCACTTGCATAAATTAAGGAGTTGATTCCTTAATTAACTGAACTTGTTTTCCATAACTAATACTCAATTGACGTCTAAACAATTTGAGTTTACTTGGTGGCAACATATGCAATTCGAATTCTCTCTCTATCTCTGTGCTTATATTAAATATCTCTGCATGGTCCATATGTGTTTTCATTAAATAATCATCTTTATCATATCATACTCATAATATTGTTTCCAAACCTATGATCATATGTATTTCCCCGGGTCATATAGTCACATGCTAAATTAAATCACTCTAGGGGTAGCTAATCCCTAAAGGAGACTTGTAGCACCTGTTGACCATGACTAGCCATACATCACATAGTATATCTACTTTACATAGTAANTGGTATTACTCACAAGTCTACTATCTTGATATTACTCACAAGACTCAGCTTGATATTACTCATAATCTTTACAACATCACCACCTCAATCATATGAGGATATTTGTAGGACTTGATATCACTCACAAGTCTATTGCCTTGATATTACTCATAAGACTCAGCTTGATATTACTCACAAGCTCTACAACATCACCACCTCAATCATATGAGGATATTTGTAGGACTTGATATTACTCACAAGTCTATTGTCTTGATATTATTCACAAGACTCAGCTTAATATTACTCACAAGCTTTACAACATAACCACCTCAATCATATGAGGATATTTGTAGGACTTGATATTACTCATAAGTCTATTGTCAACACTGGAGAATGACTCTTGATGTGGTAATCTCAACAACTATTGCAGACATAGATGCCACCTGGCATTTAATAATTCTCCAAATTGCAATGTCACCACATTATGTTTTTCGTCTTCTCCTTCTTCTCATGATTATGCTTTGAGCCTTAATAATAGGTCCTCTTCTAACGAACATAGTGGAGAGGAACCTCTTTATTCCCTTTGTCCACCTCCTCTTAAAGGTGAGTCCATTGATTTTGTTGCCAAGACTCAACCACTTTCTATATGAGCCTAAAATACTTGGGAAGTTATTGGTTCTTTAGAATTTCGATGATCCATCTTCTTCTTGCCAAACTCCTCATATTTATTAGTGCTTTGCCTCTCACTAATCAAGACTCGGGAAATCAAGATCCAAAACCTTCCATGAAGCATTGTTTGTTGGAAAATGATAAGTAAGATTTATTCTACGTATTATTCCTCGTTAGCTAATGATACTTTGGTTTCTAATAAGCCCCACAAGGGAGGAAAGTTGTGAAATGTAATTTTTTTATGTGATATGCATTTTTGAAAGTTTATTTGAACTAAATAAAGAATAGTAGCCATTCTTTGATTCCATTGATAGAAGTTTTTAGAAATATTTGATTGACTGCAAATAAAAATAATACAATTTTATCACTTTAATAATCACCAAAACAATAGTGGTATAGACTGTTATATCATCAATAACGATGTCAATTGGTTTGCATTCGTAGTCCTCTGGTCCTTCAATGAGTTTACTCAATACTTCAACCAATTCTTCCTCGATGCTTAAGTGACTCTAGATTATAGCTCTATCCTTTAGCATATGAATTATATAGAGCACCATATCAATTTCCACTTCTCTCTACAAATGGTTGCCTCAAATTCCTATGAATAATTTAGTGGAAGGAGGATGACTACGAACATAGACGACCTCTAACATTGACTACTAACATTGACCTTTGCAAAGTTATACGTTAAATTGATAACAAACTAACATAGACGATGGTAATAACGTGACGGGGAAACTCAATTTTAAATAATCTCAAGTTCGGTTTCACAATCTATTTGTTAACTCTAAATGTATGCTAAAGATATGTACTTAGCATCTGCTTCGAAATCGTTGGTCAATAAAGGTATAATTTATTGTAATGAATGGAATATATAAAAACTCTTAGTCTTGTCAAGAAGACAAAAGTGATGGTATAATTTTTTTTGCATAAATTTGCACAACCAAGAGAATAAATGTATATCAATAAACTTCTTAATGTTTACGTAGAGCAATTTAGTAACGAGAAAGTCACTATGATCTTTCCTAAGGACTTGGAAACCGTGCGCTATATTGGAATTCTTGACTAACGAGGTAAGTGGTTCATATTTTCAGAAAATGATTAGTGGTTCATATTCTCTGAAGAGTGGGAAGTGGCTTCTTCTAACAATAGCAAGAGAAAGAACGTGAATCCTAGTAGTGATATAGACCATGCTGAAAAACAACAAGGATGTAAGGAGTTCAAGAAATCTTGGCAGGGGAATGTTAATCATGAAAATTAATGTACCACTAAACTCATGAATGTTGGTGGATGGGGACAAGATACTAAGTCAAATTAGGCAAAACAGAGAAGTAAGATGCCTGAAAGCTTAGAGTTTGTTGTTGGAAAGATGACAAGCAAGATGTTGTTGATCCACCCCCACTTGCCAATGGTTGGCACTGTGAAAGACGCATGGGCATTAGAACCAATTTGAATTTTTTTTGCATCGATGACATGGGTTAAATTTGATGGCCACGCTTACCCATCGGTCAAAACTTTTATGAAGGTTTTGTTTTAGAAGCTGCCATTCTTATAATGTCTAAAAACATTTTAACCCTTTAATTAACATATATTCATTTAATGTTGTACCGAAATATCTATCAAATAGCCATGACATGTTGTAGCGTGAGTAATTACATTGAGACATGATCGAAACTCTAAATAGCCATGAAGTATGGGTACATTGTCATGTCCCTCCCTTGCAGGGACATCAAAAGTGTTGACCTTGCCAAACACTTGGGGGTCAAAAGATGAATTAATTAATTTTCCTAGGAAAATTTGGTTATTAAAGACTATGGAGGCATGTATTAGGATAATTTCCAATTCTAATGATTTCATGTAATTATTTAATTAATGTGCAATTAAATATGTGGAAATAAGTTTCCATGTCAGGAGGGCGCACTTGGGCAAGCCAACTTACCTAGGAGGATAATTAGAAACTGTCAAGGGACTGACAAAAGAAAGCAGTTAGAAAAGAGGGAAAGTACCAAAATCCAAGAAAAGTTGTCATAAGCAAAAGTGGGCAACTCTGGGCCTAAGGAGGGCATAGTTTCCATTTATAGGTTTAGTCACAAAAGCAGAAGTGCATAAAATATGTCATAAGGAAAAGCAGGAAACTCTGGGCCAAATGAGGGCACAGTTTCCATTTATAGGTTCAATCACAAAAGCAAGAAGTGTAGAAAATATGTCATAAGAAAAAGCAGGCAACTCTGGGCCTAAGGAGGGCGCAGTTTCTAAGTTGGAAGAAAGGTATTGATTGGGAAATATCTCACATGACACATACTTGCCATTTTCTCAGGGAGGGCGCATCACTTGGCTAGGGTCAGGGTTTAGCAAGGGAAACTTGCTCAGTAGGTGATTGAATTCCCAACAAGTCACCCAGGGTCTATTTAATGATGATTCAAGCTCCATTTCTCAGTTTGGTTCATGAAGGATTTGTGTTATGTGAATCCCAACTTCATACTAAGTGATGTGTTCCAGTCTCTTGGGAGATGCACCGTAAGTCCCTTTCCCCTCTCTTCTTTCTCCCCTTCCATTTTCAGTGTAGGCGATGGTGAGCTAAGGATCAACACCGTAAGCTTCAGATTCGACCTCAATAGTAGCCAATCCATCATTGAAGACGAGCTCTAGTGAAGGGAACTTCAGCTACGCTCTAGTCCCAAGCTTGGTGCTAGTTTTGGGCCTCCCATCCTCTGTTTTGGACCCCCCTTTGAAGAGATCAATCCTCTAAACCTATTCATGAGATGCTCAGCCCAAATTCACTCATTATGAATTCTGTAATTTAGTAATTTTTCTGTTCCATAGAGATCTCATGTTAAGTTTTCATGAGTGAGCCTTTTATTGCCCACCTTGATGGGGTTTTTATTAGTTTTTATGCGATAAGAATGAATTATGTCCATGGGAAGAAGTATTAAATGATTTTATGTGTAAACCAATGTTGTAATAGTCTCTGTAATACATCATTATCAGGTCTAAATTAAATTTGGTTCGAAATTCATTTATTTATGCACACCCCTGCTAGTTGACTAAGAAAATTCTACTAGTTTTACAGTTTCCTTCATTCTGGAAGTTTTATGCATCCAAATGTCATCTTGAAAGTTTTTGTAGAAATTTGACTCACCCCACTACCTATCACAACTCTCAAACAATGATTTTGTTGAGGTCGTTCCATGTTTGGACAGCCATCTTTGCGCAAGGTCTTCTTGGGCCAAAACTGCAAGTTTTGCCCAAATATTTCCAAACAGCCCCAAATCATTTTAGATATGTTCCTAACTTTCTAAAACCTTAGTTTATTCTTATTACCTATCTGATACCACCTATGAACCTTTCATTAACCCTTGGTTGAACGGATGTGAAAGTTCTTCTTAGTTGTATGATTGGGAAACCCAAAAGCATTTGAGTAGGCTTCAACGGAGCTGATTTCGAAGCCTAAATGGTCCCTAGTTTACATGTGCTAGGGAAGGTACTTTACATGTCCTAAATTATCCTTGGTTTCTTCCATCAGCTCGCTGCCTTGTTTACAAAAGTATCAACAACATTTCCCGTTTTTGCCTAATCTCAAGAATTAATTGATTAAGAGAAAATTTTCATTTAGAATTTTAATCAAATTTGAAGCAGAGTTAATATTCTGCTCTGGTATCAGATTAGGAATATTACATACATAGAGATCACTACAGGTTTCGGTTTGATTAATTACATTAAGATAGGGTCAAAACTCTAAGTAGTCACAGGTGGAATTTGGAGTAATAAGGTTTTGAATAAAAATGTAAATACGTTTGATGTAGCATAGATCTAAAGTGATGAAAGATTCCATGATATTTTTGTGTGAATGTTATCCTCTTTCCGGAATTTGGTGAGAATTATGTTATTTCCCTTTCTTTACAAGCAAGGGTTAATGTATGAAATTGTTGAGTGAAATGTGTTAAATAATTAATCCCAAGTCAGATTGTACTGCTAAGAATGAGAGTGGATAGAACTAAGCAATGATCCAAGGGTAGAATATCTTCTTGAATGGAATGTAGATCTAACCATCCATAAGTTCCTTAATCTGATGGTACTGACGATAGAGGAGGGAGATCAAGAGCTGAAAATGGTCAGAGGTTAGCTCCCGTTTCACATCCCATTACCACCTTTGTTAACGGTTTTGGCGTGGCACTATGTGGGAAACATCGAGACATGAAGGTGGGTTTTGAAGACCACTACTTCCAACTCCCAATCCCACCTATGTGTTTAACTATCGGTTATAGGTTTTGGTCGCTTGGTAGCATAGTTATATACCATAGTTTGATCCCAGATATGTCTGAACCCTTGGTTTTTTCTTAAGCAAATAAATAAAGTGAGGATTGTTGCACCACACACACAATAGGTACTAAGGACATGCCTACAGGTTTTGAATGCCAAAAATTGTGGTTCTATATCTACTCAGAATCAAACGGGCTTAAACTCTATTAAAAAAAATTACAGGCTCAGATCGTAACCCTATAATTTGCAAAGAATAAGGCTTCAACCAAATATTTGAATAGGGTGTAATGATTCGTCACAAGGTGGTCGGATTCGAGCTTGCATCCATCCCCAAAGACAATTTTGTCATGCCTCGTTGCTACAAATATTTCCCCAATTGGATTTAGGAAATCCACAAGTTTAATTTCCTTGCCCACGATTTTACCAGGTTGGAGTTTATTAGTCTTTTAGTCTTCTTTTGCTTCAATTCTAGACCACCGACAATTCATCAATGGTCTCTACTCAGATCCTCTCTGGTATTTAAGCATTATAGGTTCACCTTCCTGGCATGATTTTCTCCCTTTGTTAATTAGTATAAATTTTCAATAATGGAAATTGATTCCTCCTTTGCACATTATAGGTCTACAACTTAGTTCATTGATCCATCTAGTTCACCATCCAAACAATTTTTTAGAGAGGTAAAAATTGTCAAATACTTTTTCAAACTATCTAATACTGATAACAAATACTCTCATTGAAGAAAGGAGAATAATACACAACAAAATGTATTTACCTAAGAATTCTGTAATTCTACTTCTTACACGCTTCACAATTTTTCAAAAAGGTATTTTTTTTTCAAATAGGTAAAAATTGTCAAACAATTTTTCAAACTACTTACGAATGCAGGTAACTAAATGAAAGAGTCATAGGTGCCGATAATTCAAGGATCAAAGGCAAATAATAGGTAAAAATACCTGTAAGGTTGAGCGGGGTTTGTTCAGTCACTTCAGTTTAGTAGCAAAACATTCCACTTTCTTAAACTACAACCCTAAAATCATATGCATTGGAAAATACCTATGACATTCGAAGCTCCCAAAAAATCGAGTAGTGAACTCGGTCCCTCACTTCTTGTAAAAAACTACTAGATTAAATAGTAGAATACATGTTTCCAATTCCAAGTGGTAAGGTTACTACTAATATTTTGCAAGTACAATGTATCCATTCTACCAAATACTAAACTGACCACATTAAAGATGGAGAATAGCACATTAAATATGGAGAATGGTAAATATAGTAGGCTTCACCTACAAACTGAAAGGCTGCAATCATCATGGATTCATCATTCTAAATCTATCCCAATTATACCAATTAACAAACCTACCAGGAGGCTACCTCATTAAATATTGATATTTGTAAAGATACACAATCTTAGTTATGGGTATATCAATTACCAAACCTACCATGAGGCGAACTTGTAAATATACACAATCCTAGTTACAAGAAAGTTTAAATGTGGCTGTCAATTTGACTACCTAGAAAATTAAGTAGACTTCACCATTGATGTGTTTATTCAATGAATGGTTGTATTTGACACTTAAAAGCAATAAATACGGGTAAATGGGCGTCAAATTTAAGCCATTATCGACAACCACTGCCTAGAAAAGGTGTACCTACACATGGAGGGGCAAAGGAAAACCACATCCTTCAAGACACGACCATATGAATGTTCCTAACCCCGTACAACATTCATTCATGGTGGAACTCGTACAAAATTCATGGATGCATTTAGACACAGGGGGTGACTCCTAATTGTCCGTCGACAAACGATGAAGCCTTGAGAAGCACCATCCCCTTAAAAACGCCTGCGATGTAATTATCCTCTCACATATAAGTCAAATAAGATATTTTCATATACTATACTATATTAAATGTATATAATCTTATATATCATTCAATAATCCAATCAATTTATTTAAGTTAAAAATATATTAAACAAGTCAAAAACTCATACTACCACATATATATTCAATACTTTTAATACATAAGTAATACTTCAATAATTCATCAACCAAGTTGCTAATAACTAATGTGCCCATACTAATTTATTCATCAATTGATCAATCATAGTAATGTACTCGCGAATTGGCATATATGTGGCCAACACAAATGTTCTAAGCATGAGTACTAATAATCACTTTTAATGCCCTTAATGTATCATTATTATATGCTTGCGAACAACGTACAAAAGAAAAACATAACAGTGCCTCATTTCTCCTTCAAAATCATTCATACAAAAGTTAACAAAACTGAATTGGATAAACATAATGAAGCAATCAAGCATATAATCATAGTGGTTTGTAACAATGCAGAACACCATCTAATACACCGTTAGTCCCCTCCATCCCCATCAGTACTCCAACCACCTAATCACCACCACTTCCATCCTCACCATCCCGTCCTCTGTTGGAATATACTGTGGTGTCAGCTTTATCGACCTAACCATATATAGAACCTGTAAGAGAAAGTGTTGAATCCTACAAATTGACCAAGCTTTCCCAGCAGGAACCCACTGGTTGTCATCACATGTCTAGGGGAGTGTGCTTAACACATCCCTCTCATGACTCTAGGTTTCGGGGCATAAACGGTGAGAAATTCCTCCACCCACCCTGATAGTACCAAGGTCAACACCCTACATTGACTATACTATGCCATCACTATTATAAGGAGTCTTCATCATCCACTTTGGGCAAGTTGTTGTTCGTGTCAAAACTCATGCTCCCCCACAAGTTGTATAAATATTGAAATTCACAATAAATTAGCATGAAAACATATATAACATCATTATCCTATTAATGCCCAAGACATATTGTGCCAAGATGACACTGTAGTAATCCAACTATCTCGTAGCTAATCAACATGTGGGTTATTTAATCATTAACATAAAACTCATATATAAACATATCTCACTCTTTTGAGTGATAATATATATCACTAAAATAACATTTAAATAATCATTAATTTCATTTGAAACATACATTATACCCCCTCTATATCCAAAGTACAAACTAAATTGATATCCACATATTGTTAGTCCACATTGAATTTTCATGTCCAACGAATTAACATACTCATCATCATTAGTAAAATAAAATGCTAAATCCCATTTATTATCCACACAAAAGGAGTTTGTATGTTCACATAGCAACACCCTTAATCAACCTAATTATGTACAACATATAATAATCAAACGAAAATGTTAGTCTAATTCATATTAGAGTTTTAATTACTAAGTGGTCAAATATGGGGCATTACATACACCCACTCTACAAGAAACTTCATCTCGAAGTTATGGTCATTCACAATCTTAAGGAAAATATTGATACAAGACCTTTATGCCCTCTCTCTAGAAGGCCTTATCCAAATTGGTCTAACTGAACCTTCACATAATCAACAAGTCAATACCATCTAATGTTCCTTATTTTATCTCATGGCATGGGGTCTCATATTACATATCATCTCTTGTATACGCACTTGGTTCTACTTCATCAATATTGTGTAGTGCCCATGCAAATCCCATCTTATACCCAAAATACTTATGGTTTAAATTTTCACATAGATCACTTCTATCCTTACAGTACTAACTAAATATGCTAATACTACAATCAACTCATGATCCCCATGAATCTCGACCTACCACCTCTTCACAAGTATATTAGACTACTATAAGATATGACAAGGCTTCTACATTGTCAATAGTACAATAGTCTTATTCATTATAATCATTTTATACTTTAATTTTAATTACGATTATATCCCAATTGGTGTTATGCGTACACCCCTCTATTACCTACTCACTATTTTCTTTCCTAAACTCCAATTCTTATTATCATCTATCATCAATTACCATTCCTTACTTTTCTCACGACATTCATTACTTTTACTCAAATTTCTCTATAATTCTATCAACATTATTCGCTTTATGATCCATAAAATTTAAGTTCGTCTAATGATTTAAATGATTTTATTCATGCCTCCTCTTTCATGTTTCAAAGGATTTTTCCTTAATTGAGATCCATGTAAGGGAATTTCTTTAAGTGTGTTAGATATACAACATTGGGAGTCATCCTCCATGAGACTTATTGTGTCAAGTCTGAAACTTATGTTGTAATAAGTTCAGATCCTCTCCATGAGACTTGTTGTGTCAAGTTCGAAACTTATGTTGTATTAAGTTCACTAACTTATTGTGTTAAGTTAAAGAGCTTGTGTTGTATCAAGCTAGGACCTTGATCAAGTCCTATTCAGGAGAGATTCTTGTACTAGGATCTTATGGTTAAGTTCATGACCTTATCTTAAGGTCTGAGACTTGTGTTGTATCAAGTCTGAAACTTATGGTGTATTAAGTTCACATGACTTATGTTGTAGTAAGACTCAAGCATATACTATGTGATGTATGGATAGTCATGGTCAATAGGTGCTACAAGTCTCCTTTAGGGATTAACTACCCCTAGAGTGATTTACTTTAGCATGTGACTATATGACCCGGGGTAATACATATGATCATAGGTTCGAAAGAATTCTCATGAGTATGATATGATATAGAATTAATGAAAACACATAAGGACCATGCCGAGAAAATTAATATGAGCACAGAGATGGAGAGAGAATTCAAATTGCCTATGTATGCCACCAAGTGAACTCAAATTAATAAGCGATAAAACAAGTTCAAGTAATTAAGGGATCAACTCCTTAATTTATGCAAGTAGTTGTTGAAGATGGAACTGATGGAGAAGCACTAGTTACATTCAGTTCAGTTCAGTTATATTCAGTTTTTTTTCATTTACATTCAGCTCAGCTCAGTTAGATTCAGTTGCATGTAGTTCCATTCAGTTTAGTTTAGTTCAATCAGTTAAAAACTCTGTCATAGGTAGTTAAACTCAGTGAATTAATGGAGGGGGCATTTCTTTAGTGTGGGAGATAATTATGAAGTGCCCACTTGTCACCAAGTATGTGGGGGCACATGTTTGAAGATGAGACAATGTCTCAGTGAATTAATGGAGGGTGCATTTCTTTAGTGTGGGAGATAATTATGAAGTGCCCACTTGTCACCAAGTATGTGGGGGCACATGTTTGAAGATGAGACAATGTTCTTATTGTTAACAAGTTTATTCAAGCATGCAAATATTCACTACCTTCTTTGGATAATTGATTTTGGCTTGTTATTAAAGTGCTATGCACTTGGAAAGACCAACACAGTGTTCTATTTGATCTCTACTCTTGTGTGCTCTCGAAAAAGAAATTTGTTATTGTGTTGTAATCATTCTCTGCTGATTGTCAATCATAGTTTAAGATTGTTTGCTGGGTTTTTTATCCTCTGAATCAGTGGAGGGTTTTCCCAGGGTATATCCCGTGTTCTATGGTTTGATTTATTTATGTATTTGGAGTATTGATGAGATCTATCTGGACTGCAATTATGGATTAAAGTTTTAAAGTTCAAGTTTCTTCATATTTGCTCAAACACTAACATGGTATCAGAGCAAGGGAGTACAAGAGCTTATTTTGTGCAAAGAACTAAAGCCTACACAGATCTTGAAGTATTGAGCAAAGAGCTTGGAGCCATGGCATTGATCTCTGTCCAACCGGAAGACCGACTTGAAGGTGCTTCCAACTTCAACACATGAAAGGAAATGGTGTTAAGCATTCTTGAGGAGCATGATCTAGATGTCTTCGTGACCTCAGTGAGTGAGGAGTCTTTATCCAATGCAGGGCGAATTAAAGAGCAAGTCAATATGCACCATTTTCGTCACTTTTCAAGAGACAAATTTCATGGAGAAGTTCTGATCAATCCGCGAGTAATCAGAAAAAAAGTTGAAAACCCACTTCACAAATGGGTTTATTTAGCTTAATTGCGAGAATATTTAAAAAATGCACAACTTTTTGAGAGATACGATAAGGTATTTGATGATGAAATTCTCAGAATTCATGTTATGGTCATTTTCCCCAAAGTGGATGAATTGATGGAACAACCCCAAGATATGTAGTTTGGATATTATCATTATTCAATGGATCTTGTGTATAATGAGAGGCTCATAGAGTTGAGATCTCATCTAAAGAAGAGGATGATCGTTGGAAGAAGTTTTTTTTGAAGAAGAGCTTTCGCTCCGGGTTGCATGGGATCCAGTTTCTCCACATTGAGATTTGCTACCTCCTGCATGCACTCAAATTTGAAATGAGATCAAGGCCAAGGGACTCTAGTTAATCTTCGCAAGGAAGCATAGATCAAGAGGGAGCATGCAAAACAATAAAAGTTAAGTGCCCATTTTTATTATTATATATTATATGTTATTTAGATCTACATGCTTTTGAATATTTTCATTACAATCATATAGAGATTCGTATTCCTGAGATTAGGAATTGTGACATATATGTTGATTGTCTTTCCTTTATTGACAAATAACAAAATTCATAAAATATGAATATAGAGCATGCATGATTGTTCATAAGATATGAATATAGAGCATGTATGATTGTTTTGTAAAATATGAATCTAAAGCTGTATGATTGTTCATAAGATATGAATATAAAGCATGCATGATTGTTTTATAAAATATGAATACAGAGCTACAAGATTGTTCATAAGATATGAATATAGAGCATGCATGATTGTTTTATAAAATATGAATATAGAGTTGCATGATTGTTCATAAAATATGAATATAGAGCATGTATGATTGTTTCATAAAGATATGAATATAGAGTCGCATGATTGTTTCATAAAGATACAAATATAGAGCTGAATGATTGATTCGTGAGATATTAATGTTGGGATGCATGATTATTTGATTATCATATGCTTTTGTAAAATCAAAATTGTTTCATTACAATCTATATTCTCGGGATTATGAATGATGTTATGGTGTAAACACGATTAAAACCATGTTGAGAAGAATACATGTTTGCATAAATCTTCATGAGATCTAAATATAAGACTGCAAAACATTACATGAAATATGAATGGGGTTATGTAGAAACATTGATTTAATGTGTACATAACTATATGAACCACTGTAAATACATAAAATTCATGAGATATGGTTATACTGAAACATTGGCTAAAGTGTTTTGCATGTCAGTGTGTGTTGTTTGCCATTTTATTGAAATGATTGGATTATGCAAGGTTGCTAATAACCTGATTGAATTTGGCTTGTAGGGAAAAACTATATGTCTCGACCTACAAGAAAAATGACATGTATTGAATGAAGAGTAATTCTGATGGCTGAGCCTAAAAGAGAACGGGAAGTTGTGAAGCAAGAAGCTTCTGGTAGCAGATCGAGAGGTTCCTATGTATTAGGAAGAAGTCAAAATAGAAGCACTAATCCTATTATGAGATATGTTAAGACTCTTGAAGACAACTAAATTATATTATTTACATTCATGTGTTAAGAAGAGCTTCAAACATAAATGAGCATGAAGTCTCTGTGATGGAGGACCCAGATTATGATTCTCACATCCTGATGGTGTGAGGGAGTAGCTAGAGTCGCTAGCTCCTAAGGAAACCAGTAAAATTGGTTGATGTATCTTCTGTTAAGAGGATACATGCATGATGCTCATATTTAGAAGGAAGATGAGAATTGTATTCAAGAATCTTATTATGATTCTTATGATTAGTGGTGTGGAAATCACTAGACAAAGACTTTCCTCTGTTAAAAAAATGTGCAGTAAAATAACCTGAAGAGTTTCAGGACGATGGACTGTAAATCCATGACCACACATATGAAGATAAATGTGAAAGTTCATAATTATTATTTCATAATTGGAGGATCGCAAACCAGTTGATATGTATTTGGTTAGTTACAGGTCCTAGGATCTGTTATATGCTTTGCAATTTGTACACAGACATGTACAAAAAACATGTGTTGTGGTACCTACTTGGTTCAAGTGTATGTGGAATCAGATATGTCTTGGTCAGTGAAATAGAGTTTCAAATATATATGAAAGCTGACTAGTATTGTGATCGAGGAAGATCACATGTGTTGCTCTAGATAGAGCACATTGAAAAGCAACAAAGATTTTGAGGTTTCTAGTCAGTTATATTCGAGACATGGTACATATCCATAAATGAGCAGCATTACCGGCATTCTTACTAAGCCTCTATCAGGGACAAGCTTGGGATAGTATAGAAAAATTCCTCCAGTTGAAGAGGGAGTATTGCCGTGTCTTCATAGGAAGCAACATATAAAATACCCATCAATTAAGTCATGGTACATGACTGAGGCAACCAAGGGCTGTGATACCTTGTGGAGAGAATCCACATGAGCAGAGACATGGTCAAAGTATCGTAGACTATTGATACTCAAGAAGAGTTATAGTCTGGACTGCCGAAGAGCAGTTAAATCTCTCGGAGAGGTAGTTAGGGTGCTGCAGTATAAAGAGAAGAATCACTGAGAAAGTGACTAGGTATTAAAGAACATCACAGAGAATGGAAAGCTCACAGAGAACTTATCTAGATAGCAGAAGATTCAAGAAGTCAACTAATGTTGAAGAGTGAAAAAAAAATGAGACTTTGTAGGCTACATGTTATTACACATTTGTTGTATAATGTTGTATGTGATGGATTTAAAATCCATGGTTTCTAGTTTAGAGAAACTTTATTTTGGATTGGATCTTGATGATGCTACTATGTGTAAGTAGCTGGTTGGTCTTTGAGAAGACTTGTTATATTTTATGTTTACTATTAAGCATATGCTTGAGTACCTTTTGTAGTACATTAGAATAGCCTCTTTATTACGTGGAAGACCTATTATATGATTGTGCTATCCAACTATTATTTGAGCCTGAGATGAGCATTGCAATTTGTAGCTATTACTATAAAAGATAAGTGTATTGTGACTAGTACTACAGAAGTAAGATGTATGACTGAGAGTACTTCAGAAGCAAAATGTGTTTTGCAGATAGTACTACATACTGAGGAGTAGTGTATCTTGGGAAGCTACCTACTAGGGTGAAATACTTGAGCCTAAAGTTATTAGGTGTTAATAGCCAATCTTTCTGAAATACCCTATATGTGTGTTATGATAAAACACATTTGAGATGAAGTTTTACTTCATTGAAGTCATGGTCATGTAAAATGAATTCCAATACATACATATTGATGAATAGATTGCAAATTTGTAACAAGCCTCTATCTGTGACGAAGTTCTGACACTTCCGAGATAAGCTTGGTGTGGCAGGAAATTCCTGGTATGGCAGAGAATGTCTCCCTCGCTGAGAGGGAGTGTTAGATGTACAACATTGGTAGTCATCCTCCATGAGACTTGTGGTGTCAAGTCTGGAACTTATGTTGTATTAAGTTCATATCCTCTCCATGAGACTTGTTATGTCAAGTCCAAAACAAATGTTATATTGAGTTCACTAACTTATTGTGTTAAGATAAAGAGCTTGTGTTGTATCAAGCTAGGACCTTGATAAAGTCCTATTCGGGAGAGATGCTTGTACTATGATCTTATGGTTAAGATCACGACCTTATGTTAAGGTCTGAGACTTGTGTTGTATCAATTCTAGAACTTATGGTGTATTGAGTTCACATGACTTATGTTGTATTAAGTCTCGGTGATATACTATGATGTATGGTTAGTCATGGTCAATAGGTGCTACAAGTATCCTTTAGGGATTAGCTACCCCTAGAGTGATTTACTTCAACATGTGAATATATGACCCAGGGTAATACATATGATCATAAGTCTAAAACAATTCTTATGAGTATGATATGATATAGAATTAATGAAAACACATATGGACCATGCAGAGAAAACTAATGTGAGCACAGAGATGGAGAGAGAATTCAAATTTCCCATGTATGACACCAAGTGAACTTGAATTAATAAGACATCAATTAAGTCTTAGTTGTGATAAAACAAGTTCAGTTAATTAAGGAATCAACTCCTTAATTCATGCAAGTGGTTGTTGAAGATGACACTGATGGAGAAGTACTAGTTACCTTCAACTATGTTCATTTACATTCAATTCTACTCAGTTATGTTCAGTTTTGTTCAGTCACATTCGGTTCTATTCAATTACATTTAGTTCTATTTAGTTACATTTAGTTCACCTCAGTTACATTCAGTTGCATGTAGTTCCATTTAGTTCAGTTCGGTTCAATCAATTAGCAACTCCGTTAGAGGCAGTTAAACTCAGTGAATTAATAGAGGGCACATATCTTCAGTGTGGGAGATAATTCTGAAGTGCCCAATTGGCACCATGTATGTGGGGGCACATGGTTAAAGATGAGACAGTCTTCTCAGTGTTAACAAGTTATTGAAGCATGGAAATATTTGCTACCTTCTTTGTATAACTGATTTTGGCTTGTTATTAAAGTGTTATGCACTTGGAAAGACCAACACAGTGTTCCATTTGATCTCTACTCTCTTGTGCTCTCGAAAAAGAAATTTGCTATTGTGTTGTAATCATTCTCTATCGATTATCAATCATACTCTAATGTTCATTGTTGGGTTTTTTTTCCTCTGAATCAATGGAGAGTTTTCCCAAGGTATATCTTGTGTTCTGTGGTTTGATTTATTTATGTCTTTGGATTATTGATGAAATCTATCTGCACTGCAATTATGAATTAAAGTTTTAAAGTTCAAGTTTCTTCATATTTTCTCAAACACTAACAAAGCGTTGATAATTGAATCAATGTTTGTGTTTCCCCTTTCTAAAATGGAATGACAATATAATTGATGGAGAAATAATATTTAGAGTGTGAGATTCCTTTTCACTTGAGAGTGGTCCTTATTTCCTCTTTTGAAGCATGTGAAAGCCTTTCCTCTCAAGTAAAATTCCATTTTATGTCTATTATCAAAACATAATCTACATTTGGATATTTCGATAAAGTAAAAGTTGGGCAAAAAATATTTTATATGCAGCAGAGTAATAAATGCTGCGGTGGCAGCACTGTGTGCCGTTGGATCTCAAACAAGTTGAGATCCAACGGCCCACAGTGCTGCCGCCGTAGCATTTATTACTCTGTTGTATGTTGAATATTGTTCGCCTAAAAGTTGTGTCTACTTTTGATATTCGCTCTTCCAAATAGATTGATTAATATCATTTTTTTTCTTAAATTAATAGTGTTATACATTTGAACATACTTATTGTAAACCAATGTAATGTACTTATCCACGATTGGTCTTATAGTACAACTTTATTTTCTCAATATAAGTCCCCTCAATCTTAAAACATTATAGTTTAGCATCACACCGTTTATAATTCCTATAAAATGGGATTTTTTTTTAATATTGATCTTTAAAAGGTAAAACTGATAAAAAAAAATGATATCGATTCAATAAACATCTCTTTATATATTTTAAAACATATAATATATATATGTTAGGTATTTAACGAACATCTCTAATATTTATTAAGAAGTGAGAAATATTTATATAATGTGATATTTGATTCAATGTAAATTTTAAAACATATATATATAAATTAGATATTCAACAAACATCTCTAATATTTATTAAGAGGTGAGACATATTCATATAATGTGATATTTGATTCAATGTAAATTTTAAATTTTAAGACGATGACATCTCGTCATCTATCTAAAGCTTTTAGTGGAACATGTCATCTACAATTTTTAGAATAAAACATAAAAGACAATAACTCTATATTCTTGGTGTATTTCAAAGTCAATTTATTGAGATGGATTACTAACCAAACTTAAACTAGTTAAGCATTAACTAAAAGAAATGCAATCCCCTTTATAGATAACATGGTATGTGCTCCCACTTTGGGAGTTTGGATTTGATGCTTCAACGAATTGGATGATGTATATATTTTGACTTTGATGTGTGTTTATATATGGGATTTTCTCTTAAGATAGAGGAGTGATACATGAAATTTTGAATGTAACTCTTATCATACCATTGAAGGAAGAAAAACATTTAATGCAACTCAGGAAGTTATGTTCCTTCCATAAAATAATTAACACTATGCTGAGATTTTCAAATGATTAATTTTATTTGGGATTTTCGAAATCAACCATTATATTTTTTATTGAGTTCTTATGACATTTTGTTCTTGACTACGCTATGCATGGCCAAAATATTAGGATTGCCTCTGTCATTTAATGACATAACTCGTGGATTGTGGTTATCCACACAATACATATTTATAAAAGTCATACGTGTTAAGCCAACTCATATTTTTTTACTCCGTACCTCTTTGCACTACACTCGTTCGAGGGCATGGCATGCCCACGCCAATTGCCAATCCTTTATATTACCAACCAACCATTTTTAGGTCTACCGCTTGTTTGATATATATATATATATATATATATATATATATATATATATATATATATAAACACTATAATTCCATTATTTATCATACCATTATTTAAATTTTATCTCAAGGAATCAGTGGTCATGACGGAGCTCTTAAATAGTAGATAATTATATTTTATAATAGTAATTTTTTATTTTTTTTCCAAAGAAAAAAGTCGTAAATAGCTTTATTTACATTCGACAAATGGCCATAAAAACTATTAACATAAAAAGTCCCAACCAGCAAGCTGATAATTACAATCATGATGATACTACATAAAGAGCACATATAAACCAAAATAAAGTCCAGTGACAAACACAAAGTCACCAAAGGCATACAGCCATATCAGAATATATCCAAAGACATACAACCTCATCTAATAATAACCAACTTTTACAACAAAAAAACCTGTTGAAAGACCACTCCATCAACTGAATAAACACTCAAGATTTGAGTTCAAAACATAGTGCATTCACTGCATTTCCAGATAGAAAATCAATTAGAAAGATATCACTTCAAAAATACTCCATGAACACTAATACCATATGACATATAAGACATATAAGAACTTCTGAAAACTTCTCAAAACAACAAAGTATGTCTTAACCATCCAGTTCCATCCACTAATGAAAACTAATGTTGTTCACCCAAGACCCACTGAGATAATCTGTATTAAAATACTTGAAAAGTTTCTACTTCAGTATCTGGACGATGTTCCAAAATAGACCAGGAACCTTCCAAAATCCTTCCTCCCGCTTTAGCCAAAGCATCTGCAGCAGAATTTCGTTCTCGATAGATATGTCTAAACGAAACAGAATCAAAACAATCAGCTATGCTGTTTACATCCCGTAGAATCATGGCAAGTTTGATATTAAATAATTGGTACTTACTAGATGCCCAGTTAATGACTAACTAAGAATCACCAAAGATTTGAATTTTATCCAGCGAATGCCTTCGAGCCAAAATGAGAAGTAGCTTGACGGCACATAATTCTGCAAAATTATTAGTACCCAATCCTAATCTGGATTTGAAGGAAAAATAATGAACATCTGATAAAAAAAGCATACCTCCAGCTCCACAAAAAACTGGATCTCCTGCTGCAGAACCATCAAAAAACCCCCAAGCATAAGTTTTATCAATAACTTCCACTAGAATGTTACGGATCGAAAGCACAGACTGCTTCTGAGGGATATTCTTCATCATACCCAAACTGAAACTAGATACCTGAGATAGAGATAAGGTTAAATCTTCGAAACAAGACAAATTTCTGGCCTTCCAGATAAACCATAAAACAATGATAGCTAATGGTTTACAATTTGCCACTTCCATATTCAAACACCAATTTTTGAAATATGCAGTCATAGAATCTCCATTCTAGAGATTATTGAGTTTCAAATTATCCTCAATCATTAACCAAACAGTCTGAGTGAAAGGACACTCCACACCAATATGATAATTGGTTTCACATTCCAATTTGCACAAATAGCATCGGCCAGGTCCTTCACGACCTTTCAATAAAAGAACGTCCCAGGTCAAAGCTTTACCAGACAAGAGAAACCAAGAAAAAAGTTTAGCTTTAAGAGGACATATCAACTTCCATAAAACTTTCCACCACTAGAGAAGATCCATGTCACTGTTCATAAGTTGAGCATAGCCTTCTTTAGGTGAATACCTACCAGATTTAGATAAATTCCAGACAAGTGCATCATCATCATTTGTAGTCCTAACATGACTGGATTTGAGAATAACTAAATAACCATTCCAGACATCAATCTCAAAAGGATCAACTAAACCAATATACTCAGCAGAAAACCATTGTTGAGGCAATAGAACAGACAAACCATGAATGCCAATACTAGATAAACAAAAAAAACCAGCCAAATACAATTTCTCCAACATAGAAATAGGTAAAGCGTGTCTCCATTTACATCCTAACCAGGGATCTAATCTGATACGAACAACAGTACCATTACCTATCTTCCATACCAAAAAATTCCCAATAATATCAAAATCCCAAAAGACAGCTTTCCAACATATTGAGATGTTCTTTTTTTTCTTGACAAGAGATCTGATCCATTCCAGAATATTCATTGGCTGAATATATTTCTGAAAAGCAATCTTTACCCATAAACCTATGCCTTGAATGATGTTCCAAACATTTTTCGCTGCAAGAGCCTTAGCAAATACAACAGGAACTTTAAGTCCCCATCCACCCATAGACTTTGGATAAGCCAAAATCTTCCAAGATGTCCAAGGTAAGCCAAGAGCATTCAGTTTACCAGACCAGAGAAATTTGAAACAAAGCTTTTTGATTTTTTCAATAATCCCCAAAGGTATCCAGAAATGCATCCAATAGATAGGGATGGCCTCTAAAACTGCTTTAATCAATATCAACTTACCTCCCTTAGATAACCAACGAAAGATCCAATTGTTAATCCTGTTCTCAACCTTAATAATCAACCAATCCCAATCTTTTAAAAGGTATCTACATGGTTTGAGATGAAACCCAAGATATTTCATACCATTAACAATTCTGTCAACAGGAAAAGTGAAAATATTTTGTAAACTGACAATCTCAGATTCTTCCAAACATGAAAAATATAAAGTAGATTTGTCATTGTTTATCTTCATCTCAGATGCCTTGCAGAATATCAGTAAAATCTCATATAAAGCTGAAAGAGATTGTTCATAACCATCATTGATCATAACTATATCATCCACAAAAAGAACATGAGATAAAACAATATCATTTCCAAAGGATAAACCATGATAAGTCTCATTTGCTATGGCAAACAGTATGGCCCTGCTTAAACCTTCCACCACCACAAGGAACAATAAAGGTGCCAGAGGGCATTCTAGTCTAAGTCCCCTGCCAGCTTTAAAAAAAGTGGTTGCTACTCCATTAATCAGCAAAGAGAAGGAAACAAATGACAGACTACTCATGACCCAAGCTATAAAATTCCCAGCAAAACCTAATTTGGAAAGAATAACCCAAAGATAGGTCCAACTTACACGATCATAAGCTTTTGATAAATCAATCTTAATCATAACAGTCTTTAAGGATTTACAATGCATAGTGTGCATACCTTCATGGATGACCCCCACAGCATCATGAATTTGCCTACCCGGTAAAAACCCAAACTGTTCATTAGAAATGCACCTACCCAGAACATTTCTGATCTGGATGGAAATAATCTTACCAATAATTTTGTAAACAAAATTACACAATGAGATCGGTCGAAAATCCTCAAAAGATAATGGTTGATCAATCTTAGGGATGAGTGCAAGAAAAGTTGAATTGAAAACCGCAGGAATCTTACCACTGATCCAAGAAAGCTCGATAACTCTCAAAAGATCCTCTCCCAAAACATCAAAAAGACATCTATAAACCTCAACAGGGATTCCATCAGGTCCCGGGCTCTTGTCATTTTTGCTAATGGAAAGGATATACTTAAGATCTTGCATATTAACAGGCTTCATAAGCTCACTATTATCCTCCTCCGAAACAGATGAGGGAAAAAAACCTGCACTATGCACAATTTCTGGTAGATGAAGATCTGCTTCTTCCTTGAACAAACCTTCAAAATGTTGTATCCCAGCCTCAGCAATAACCTCAGCAACTTCAACTAGATTTCCAGAATCATCAAGAATTTTCCAAATAGTATTAAGATTTTTCCTATGAGCAGCAAATTTATGGAAAAAGGGGTATTATCATCACCACAAAGTAGCCACAAAGCCCTACTTTTTTTGTCTAGCCTCCTTTTCTCGAAAGCATAAGATAGTTCTCTTACGAGATTCAAGCTCAACCAAGGACAATTTATCCTCCTCCGAAGTAAAACCGATGATAGCCCTATCAAAGTACCTCTTCATATCATTTTCAATGTCCACAAGATCCTTAATATCCTGAGCTTTTTTCTTCAAAGACCATTCAATGGATAAATCTTTGATTCTTTTAAGATTCACTACAAACTGGGATGCAGCGGATACCTCAGACAGAACATCCAAAACCACCTAGGAATCTTTTAGAATCTCAACTAACTCAGCATGCTCTAACCAACAAGCATTAAACTTGAAAGGACAGTGTTTCTTAGAAGTGATGGAAGATAATTGTAAAAACACAGGTTGATGATTTAAGTCTCCCCCACTCCCAATCCATTGCTTAAAAATAAAATCCCTATCTAGGGAATCAGCAGATAAAAGAAGTCTATCCAGTCTTTTACAAATACACTCAGTTCCAACTCTCCTATTAGACCAAGTTGGGATGGAGTCCATATGAGCAATGTCAACAAGACCTAACCCATCCAAAAGATTGGTAAAGTAATCAGTTAATGCATCAACACGAGCATTAACCGCCCAAATCTCAGACAAACCCAAGGAGAAATTTAGATCTCCCCCAAAAACTAGATAAGTGCTTTTGAAGCAATCCATACCCGAAAGATGATTCCAGAAGTTATATCCAACTGTAATTCTATGGAGTACAGAACAACACAAAGACCCGAAGTCATAGCCCATGCATTCATAGGAATAAAATTACGAGTCCTCCACCCCAAAAGTAAGCCACCAGATCTGCCCTTAGCATCAATAGATACAAACTGCCAAACTTTAACTAGTATTTCCATTTCCTTAATCAAAATATCACCTTCACACATAGTTTCTTGTATATAAATAACATCTAAAGACTGTTTTTCAATCAGCCTTTCCACAGCTAGTTTTTTAGGACGACTAGCCAAACCCCTACAATTCAAGGTCATAAGGATCATAAGGGGAACTTCGAAGAGGCATACAAATCTCTAAGTGCCTCAGATCCATCCTTCACAGAAAGGTTAGAATTAACCAAAACCCCAAACCGACCCTTTACTGACTGTTTATTCTCAATTGGAACACAATCTAATCCTAATGCATCAATAATAGATTTTGAAACAGAACGAAGAAAATATCCCTTGCGCACACCAGGTAAAGCCTTAGGCGGAGAAACAAAGCCAAGGTCTCTTAAAGCTTCCTTTTGAACAGGTTCTAAAGAAGAAACCAAATCGGTAACCTTATCAATCTTAAAACCCCCAAGGTCCTCAACCAAATTGTTAATACACAGAGGTTTAAGGTTAGATAAGGAAGAATGTGAACCTAAATCCTTATCATCTACCAAAAAAGGAGATAAGGTTAAATCCTCCGAACTTTCTTCATGCAACTTACCCTCCTTAGCTTTCAGATTAGTCCCACTTTTTTTGACCCTCCAATTTTTTTTAACAGATACAGGTTTTTGATTGAAGGGAAGTGAACAATCATTTGCTAAATGTTCATAAACATGGCATCTATAACACCTAAAGGGTATCCCCATATAGTCGAAAGGCTGTTTGAATTCAATATTTCCTTTTTTTACTACCAAATCAGCAGGCACCCATTTCGGAAGTCTAATAGAACTAAAACCTGACCCATACAGCAAACCCCGGTTTGAAGATAAGAAAAATCAGTTTCTAAATGGGTACCAAGAGTATTTACCACCAATTTAAAGAAATCACCAGACCAATATTCGAAAGGTAAATTAGGGAGTTTAACCCAAATCGGGATATGATCATACCTTTCAACACAGGGATCAAATAGAGGCGTCCACCTTTTGATCAAAATCCCAGCATTGTCCCACCGCCAGACACCATCAAGAACCAGATTAGCGTCTTTCACATTGACAAATTTGAAGGCAATCCATCCTCTCAGAAGGAGATAAATCGTAGGAGGCATACTAACAACTTCTTTCCATGCCTTCGCAGCCCAGCCATTTAAGCTGTCAGAGTTAAACTTGCGGCCTCCAAACCTCCCAACCAGAGTCAAAGCATTAGTGAGGACAATATTGTTTAAGCCCACATCCTCATCCACAGTCATCAGAACTGGTTTTAACAACTGCTTAATAGGCTTGTGGGATCTCTTCTTAATACCTCCAGCCTCCTTCAAACCTGGTTCATCGGCAAATGACAGAGAATCCAGAGCCCTTGCAGAAGTCCCTAATGTATCCTCATCGACAACTGACAGAGTGTCCAAAACCCATGTAGATTTCCCAAAAGTAACAGAAGGCAAACCCAATTCATTGGAAACTGGACAACCCAAATCTCCTACCAGACCCCTTCTAAAATCCACTGACTTAACAGATTCCCCATTAATGTTCCACTTACAAGATATCACCGAATCAACCAATACATCACCCCCAAGACAGGTAATATGTTCAAAGCCCCTATCATCACCAAGAAGATCCCCCGAGACAATAACCCTCTGACCAATACTCAAATCACTAGGTGAAACTGGAAGCAACGAGTGTGAACCAGGTACATACCTTTTATCCTCGATATCGTAGCCCGAGACCAGAGCAGATTTAACATGGTCCAGTGAATTACCCTCAGAAACCCCACAAAACATAGGGCGACCATTACCTCCAAACTCAGATATGCAACCCAATGCCAAAGGACCTGAATCAAAACTAGACCTCACACCTTGCACATCTCCCACATCCAAACAAGTAACCACAGGTTCCACTGTCATCTTTGGATAATCCATGATCCCCGGTAGACAAGAATGAAACACGGAAACCCTTGCATCTTCATCTTTACCAACATTGAAAAACTTCAAACCCCCCAGCGAAGGCGAAACATGAACCTGCGAAAAATCCTCTCTAAGCACACAATGCACAGGAGAAACCTGACCTCTTTCCAAATCATCCGCAGTAGATAAACTTGCTAAAGCCGAAGGATAGATTTCTAAACAAGACCTCCTACTAGCCTCCACTCCATTATTCAAACAAGAAAAATCAAGATTAGTACCAGCCTCAGCCTCACACCGTAGAGGAGCACCCATGACCTCCGGGGAAAACAAAACGATAGATTGTAACGTCAAAACCCTCGCACCTTCGACTATACCAGCATTTAAATGCTTCGTCACCCCCGGTGGAGTACGTGCAAGAGATTTCATTGATCAGAGAGACATAATTGCATGGCCACCATGTCGACACCAAGATAAAGGATCAATCAATGAAAAGGATGACAAACAACGTCAATTTACTCCCCAATAATTATGAGGGATTAGAACGAGGGAAAAACCAATCAATCAATAAATGATAAATATGTCTCCAAAATATCCTGACCAGGCGCTACACCAGTCAACTGCCAAGCATCACCACAATAACAACAAGATTAAAGACCTACAAAAAGACCCGTACTCACCTCAGAACTTGAAAATCAAAACGTCGTCCGGCTCAATCTTCAGTAATAAAAAAGTACGCTCTGTACTCAAGAAACATCATATCTACCACCTCGAAACCCTCCTAACCGCCATCTCACTCTCTCTCTAATCTATAAGTGGAATCAACCCTTGGGCAGCACATAGCAGTTAATCATCGTAATTTTCTATTGTATAAAAGAATACATTCACTAGTACAAAATGAGAAATTAGTAACTACATGACTAAAAAAGTTAGTCACCACAATTTTTTCAAGTGATTTACTACCAAATTTGAGCAATTTTGAGTGACCAAACTATCAACGACTAATTTAGTCACAGGTTAAAAAATATGACTAGATAATAAGTGACATAGTTAAAAACGACTAACGTAAACAACCAATTTAGTCACAGAATAAAAAATGGCTAGCTACAAAAATATGAATGAGTCGTTTATGTCAGTCATTTTTAATTGTGTCTCTCCGAAAATGAAAAATTACAATTTTGACAATGAAGTGTTACAATTTGCTAGATTTTGACACTCCAAATGGGTGAGTCTCTAAATCCATATGCAGTGTTAAAATTTAGTAAATTGTAACGCTATAGATGGATTTGTGTCACGAGGATGTCTGATGAACTAATCCTAATTAACATAACCCATATGTTAATTTGTGCAGGATAAGTACAATAACATGCTGACCATATTGCTACGTTCAATATCCTTGGCATTTTGTATACTTTATAAGATTAATAAAGCGAGACCTAGACCACCCAAGCTAAACCCGATACTACAGTGTAATGCATACTTCGGGGAGGCTATGCATATGTTTGATAACATATCAATACCAGACTAATCAACTAGGATTGAAGATCAACATAAATATAAAACCTCTAATGTATCGAACCACATCTAGATCTCTCCGGAGGTAAATAACACTAGAAAGATGCACTTGCTTGGAGCACTCTATCCACAAACCCACAAAATATATTAATATACTACATACCATATAGTTACAAAACATACCATTTATAAATTATAAAACACACACAGACATATCATAACACAAAACAATATATATATATATATATTGTAAAACATATAATACAATATCATACAACAATATAGAATAAACAAAATCAATACACCATATCGTATACAATAACCTTAATACAATCATAATGCACCAATATGTAAACTAATAAATTGATCTTTGGAATATGACCATAACACCTCCAACTCAAACCCAAACATATGACCGACCTCTTCTTGAGTTCATTTAGGGAGGATTATTTGAATTCATGGAGATTTTCTCCCTGAGTTACCCAGATATGAAAGGTTATTCTGAATTCATAGAGATTTCCTCCTCGAATCACCAAGATAATAGATCGTTCGCGCTGAATATTTATTGTGGGCGGTAAGTGAGGAAGGTTTTATGGGTTGTGGGAGGAAAATAGTTGTGAATTTATTCTGAGAGGCATTTTTGGCATTTTCGAGAATTTATCAGGCCAACATTGATGCTTGTTGAGGAAATTGTGATGTCTATTAACCATTGATGATGGTATAGAATTTGGGTATTTATTTTCTAGAGCTGCCATGTATATAAGAGCATTGGAGAGAACACAGAGGCTCTTGAAGAGGTGGGTGGCGAATTCTACAGCTTTAGAGTCAAAATATCAAACTTTCGTTCCAAAATTGCAGGTTGATTTCTCTGTTTTATGTGAAAATTCTTGGTTAGCATCCTTCATTGTGAATGTTCAAAATTGTATAGCATCCTGAATCTTGATTCTTTATTGTGTGATTCTTAAATAATCGATTTTAAATAATTAGTAAGAACATCCATCTATGAGAAGCCTTGATTATTGATTTCAGTATATTATGGTGGCAAGTCATACCATCCATTAATGACAGAACTAAAGAAGATAGCTCCTTTTGGTCACAACATAAAATATTTTATTTCTATTTCTTTCATTTGGTTTCATTCGCCTATAGTGACAGAGCTTCCTTTTGTCGCTTGAACGTTACCCTAGTTCCTTAGCTCCCTCTAGTCACATATTGATGGTAGTCAGTGCTCCTTGAATCTCAATGAATCTAGAACTGATACTTTCCACTTTAATTTAAAGAGTATATCACAGTGGAAATTATTTTTTTAGAAACTTCAAGGATCTTGTTGGTACCTCCTCAATGATGTAATAAATTCCTCGCCTCACTAGACAGACCATTCAAAGAGGGTCTTTGAAGTGGGAAACTACTATTTTTCTTCAACTTCTTGACGTTGAGAAGGCTACCTCAAAGGAACATATCTATCATCGTTTATATCTCTCCCAAAAAAATTCCTTGTTCCACATACTTAAACTATATAGTGTTTCTTGGAAACTAATGATCTAATAAGCCAAGGAAGAGTAGATTGAAGGATTTTTTTTTCCCAAAACATTTAAATCAGAAAAGGGTAGACTAGAACAACATCTATAGAAATTAAAATATGAAACGAAATAATCATCTTTATTAATTACTCATAGATAAACATAACAACACTCACAATAGTTTAGTGAAACAAGTTTTTGCTATAGAGTTGATCAATCACACTAGAAACTTCAGGTCTCCCAAAGAAAGTTCTATTCAAAGTATTTGAGAAGTTGTTTTTTTTGTGAAGTTAGTGGTTCCAGTATTCAAAGATCCCCCAAAATAAAATTTGCAAAGGAATTTGAGATTTTGTTATCTGAGAGGGTAAAACAAAATTTCAATGAGATTGACACCAAGAGATGTAGGAAAGACAATAACATCAACCACAAAGAATTCCTCAACTTCCCATATCTCACCTCTGGGATCAAGAACTGAATGGCCCTTATCAACGCCCATTCTAAAACTACCTATTCGACGTGTAGAACAAAAGGGAGTTGATAAACCTCTCAAGATCCTTGAGCTTGAGTGCTCTATAAAATTATCAATCTCATGGAGACTGGATATTCTGGGCTTCAAACATTCTCCAGAGAAATGGTGGGTACCAACTTCGTCTATTCTAGCTGCAATAATTATTCTCAACACCTTCTTTGAGCCTTTCCTAATATTATTTTCTTCATATGGGTCTAAACTGTAAGAGATATGCCCAAGAAAGTCCATGGTTCCCAAATCCTTATCCCTTGCCAAGGAAAATATATGAGCAATTCTAGAAGATTTAGAAATTCTGTCCTTATTATGTCATATTACAAGATTTACCGAATCATTATTCTCAACACCTTCTATAAGCCTTACCGAGTGTAACTTAGCTTTGTAGCTAATTTACTAAACAAGCATTATATGGATTCTTGTTTTGCATGAATTTAACTCCACAACGGTAGTATTATGAGTGTTTGTCATAGAAATATGGCAACCCAACCAAATTTCAAGTGTAAAGGAAAAGTGATGTAAATATCTCAATCACACTTCAAAGGTTATGCATCTCTCCAAGTGGTATAACTAAGTCCCAATCCATGATATTTGCTTTTCGATTATATCCATTTCTATACATATTTTTCTAATTGCAACCATGAACTCTTCATCTTGGACAATATATAAGTGACATAGATTGCTTATCCTTAGGCCAAGCATATAATATGTTTTGGAAACCATTGCAACAATTCTAACTCACTTTATCCAAAACCATATGGACACACTTTTGCGCTATCATCTACAAGGATAATAGTAAGGTCATAGCTAGACAATACTTCCCCATCATAGCCATATAGACAAACTATACATGAATAAGCTATTTTGTTCCTCTTCTTCCTTCTATCATCTTTAAAAAAGGAGTAGTCTTCTAGCCCAGAGCTGAAATTTCCTTGCTCTAGTAAACTATTTTTTCCTCATTCTTGGACTTTACTCCAATATAAAGGGATCACAACTTTATATGCTCTATAGTGAAAAAATGTTTGGATTTCTACCATATGTCATAATCGTGTCTATCTAGATTTTATTTTTTTAATGCTTCCTTGAACATAAGAGTTTTGAGAAGAACCAATTTTGTTGAATAATCTGCAAGCCTTTATGTATTTGGGAATCTCAGGTTATAAGTGTTCATCATTTGCTACTGAGACAATAGTATAGTTTTCTCCTTCAACAGAACGTACTGTAGTTTATGAAGGTTATCTCATGACTTGAGGGGAAACCAAAAGGTCCTCCATATTCACCCATAAACATTAATATTTTCAGAATCCAAACTCAAATCTACCTCAAAAACTCCTCAAGTCAACTATGAATTGTTGCATTAGAGTTTGTTGTTGTATAAGCCTCGGAGTTGACTACAACAAAAGTGGGTTTATTAAAATTCTTAATAAGAACATTAAATCTACCCTAAATGTGTTCACCTCAAATATCCCATGTTTGATGCTTAACTCTTTATCCCTTCAACACAGTGAGTACCTATGAATATTATGTTTGTGAAAACTAGAGTACTTAACAAAACATGCCAAAATGGATAAACAATTAGGTATAAAAAACCCCCATGAAAATGAGTGTTTTTCATTCATCTTGAATACAAATGAACAATGCTAGGCAGTCCTCCAAACAACCCCAAAACTCACATTCAGTATTAATGATGTTAGACAGGGAAGTATAATCTCTTAGAAAAATGTCAATTTATCAAAGAATCTCATTCATGAAAATGAGTCTTTTACATTTATCTTGAATACAAATGAACAATGCTAGGATCTCTTCCAAACAGAGGGCCCCAAGACTCATATTAATTATTAATGATGTAAGATAGGGAAGTATTGGCTCAGAAAAAAACTTTAATATATCCAAGAATCTCATTCATGACAATTTCAAAAGAAATATCTAAATATGTAGGTTGCATAACAAGGTAATCATCTAGATTATATCTCGAGCTTTCTTGATATGAATAAAAGAATTCCACATTAAATATAGGATTGGAGTCCCATCTTCAGGTAGGTCAATCAAGTGCACATTATTTACTTTCTTCACATCATCACTTCTCCCATTTCCTCATGTATAGAATATCTCCTTGTAGCCTTTTCTCACTGGAAAGGAGTAGTATATATGATAAATGCATAGGCAGTCAACACTTTTATACCTGATAGATTTTAATAAATAAGGATTTTCACTGTAATACATTTTATTTACAGAGTTTTGAAATGATTAAAGGGATAAAAATAGGTTAGTGAATATGCTTCCTTTTGCTTGAGGAAGAAGAAAACTAAACCCAATCATCCTAACCTCAACATATACAAGGAATAAACCACCTCATATAGATTTTTTTTTGCTAGATAATGTAACACAACAATTTCTTCTAGTGATTTTGTTTTTCTGATAAATTAGCACTATCATCAACCCAATTAAAGGAGGTCGAATTTGGATATTTCCAACCTGCATAAGAGATTGAGCCCTATATTCAAAGCATGACACCTAACATAAATGGTTCACCATAGGCTATTATAACAAACACTTTAAATATTTTCTCGTCATTTAAGTGAGGCAACATTACCAAGTTCATCAGCAACCAACTCCATTTTTTCCACCCGATCACAATCACAAATTCTACTTTTGAAATTATTAAGCTAGTAGATTTCGGATAACAATTATGCAGGGGTATGCCAATGGACTAGTTTTCTCGACTAACAAATTTGGCATGACAACCTCGCTTTATGGATACTTTGGTTTTAACAAAAAATGTATTAGATAATTACCTCAACTTTAAGATTTGATAAGTATATAAACTGACCAATGTAACATGCATGACTATGACCACGATGACAAGGAAAACCTGGATTCTTTGATGATAAAAGGACCAACAATAGTATGTGAACTAGACAAGGCAAGTTGGGATTTCATCCCTAGTTAACTTGTTAAAGTTAGTGCAACTGTGAGACCCATTCTCAGGGAGGATGGTACCCTATTTAATTAACTAGGGTAGAGTAAGTCCCTAGAAGGCACCCTAGGTCCCCCAATAGTCTCATGGGGTTCTTGGTCTGTGACCAAGTATGTTGATGCCACGGAAAAGTCCCTAAAACATGGTTAGGGACCCTATGTGCCTCTAGGGTTCCTGGTCTGAGACTAGGCAGATTCTTGGTATGGGACCAAATAGTTCTTACATGTACACCCTTAGTCAATTAACTAGGTAGATATTGGCCAAGTTGACCAGGATGATGATGTGTGATGTAAATGGTTATTTATAGGTTTTTTATTAAGGGAATGTCCACCCCTTGATGATGTCACCTACACCTAACCCTTAAGAGCAGTATTGAGGACTAGAGGATCACATCATCAGTTTGGATATTCTCCTTATACATTGATCATATATATATAGACACCTTGAGAGAGAGAAAATATTAAAGTCCTTGGTATTGTTGGTCCTATGGGTAAAAAGGGGTTGTTTCTCCACCCCTAAGGTACACCTTGGTCTTATGGGTATGAGGGTTGCCTTACCGTATTATTATGACCCTTTTGGTTGACTTATGGTCCTGTATCTTTTACTTGGTCCTAACGCACTTATTGTGTGTACCTTTGGTATGATGAATTTAGTTTTATTATTTTAATGTTATGTGACCATATGAACTTTAGTACCCTATTATAAGTCAACCTCATATTATTTTTATTTTATTGGTAACTATCCTAAAACTTAGGGGTTACCTAAGAGACCTTTCTAGAAGGCTTGTCAAGATTATAAATGAAGTTTCACTTCTTGATTTTTTGTGTGTGGCATCTAGATATGAGAGAATTTTAGATCTGATCCTTATGTGATTGAGAACATTTTATTGCTGCTGAACGTCTAGAGTTACTGCTTCTTGTGAGTGGATGTTTTGGTTCTTATTCTCCATAATTTCTTTGGAGACCAGGCCATGCTTGTGTTGGGTTTATATATGACTCTATGCTGGCCGTGAATGCTGAAGAACCCTCTCTATTTTGTACTGTGACTATTAGTGATCTCCATTTGTTGAACTGTGACCTTTCCTTGCTGTATTATGATTGTTGAGAGCCCTCTAGGGCTGGTCGTGGGTTGTGGAAACCCCCCTTGACTAGGTCGTGATTGCTTTAAGTATGTTGGGGTTGGGACATGTTTGTTAACGACCTTTCTATGGTTGAACTATTATTGCTGGTAACCTCTTTTGTTGGACTGTGAAACTTCCTTCTGAACCATGACTGTGGTGTCCCTTCTCTGCTGAACCATGTTTGTTAACATCATTTCTAAGGTTGAACTGTGATTTCTGGTGTCCCATTTTATTGGGCCGTGACACTTTCATAGATGGACCATGACTGTGGGTTTATCCTCTTTATTCAACTGTGGCTATTGGGATCCTTTAAGGTTGGGCTGTGACATCTTCTTGCTAAGCCGTGACTATTTTGTATGCCCTTAAAGCTAGACAAGACTGTGGTTATCTTCTCCTAACAGGCCGTGACAGCTTGGATTCTTTTTGGAATGGGTTGTGACTATGTTGTCTCCATTCTGGATGATTCACGACTGTACATAATATCTCCTAGTTAAGTCTGCTAGAGGGAGCTATGACTTTTAGGGTGCCTATTTGTGGTTTGTGTTGAGTATTAATGCTACTATCCTAATGAGACATTCCCACTTGGTGACTGGGATTTATTAATGTATGTATCTAAACTAAACCCATAACACTTTAAACTTCTCTCTCTCAAATTATGACTTATGATAGCTTGTCCTTACAGTGACAAGAGATCACACAATATGTCTGAGTATAAGGTAGATTCAAACCAGATCTATTTAGCAATTGTTCTTTAATTACTGTGTATTAGTTTCAGTGTATTTTTTCTACTGTTTATGTTTTGTATATTGGAATTGATAATCCATATCAAGGACCAAATTTAACGCAGTGACCAATAGAGTGTTAAAGTTGAAAGAGATGAAAATTATGTCCGAGTTTATTACAACAATACTCTTCTGGAACTAGCTTCATTTTTAGATCTGTTTATGCATTAAAGTATAATTTTAAACTTTTTCTTTATATTAACCCTAATAGTGGCTACAGTAGCAACTGCAACTTTAGTTCCCTTTTCATTGAAATCCACAAATAAATTATGAAAAACAATTGAAATGTAGAGGGGGTTGGCCATAGGTGAATCCACCATCTCTATGAAGTATACCCCGTCAGAAAAAGGCAATACCAAACTCAACTTCTTCATAAATTTAATGTTGGCAATATGGATTATAGTTGTCATTAATGTCAAAATTAGTTCATGAATGACAAAGGATAAACAAAAGATATGATGACAAGGAATTTCATGGCATAGATGATGATGTGGCATGAAGTTAAAGTCATTGTTGCATTATGACAATTCACTCTGGAGAAATATGGCAAAATAGTGGAAGTCGAGAAATATGGCAGTTTGACTAAGTATGGAATAATTAGTTAAAATTGGTCCCAACAGCCTTAAGAATATGCCCACCATAATTCCTTATTTGAGAATAATGCTCGCACCATGGTACCATCCTATAGCTTGTTAGTTTGGATACCTAATCATGATTTCAGTTTGATTGCATCACTTATGGTGAGAAAGTTCTAGGTTTGCTAAAACAAAGGTTTGTACCAAAGAAAGTAAAAGTGACTAAGTAGTCTCAAAAGATGCCTACCACAAATCATAGATTGAGATAAATGCCCGTAGCATATGTCCAGGGTGTAGCCTGGTGGTTTGTCTACCCAACCATGGTCCCTGTTGGTCAGAAGAATATCTGAGGAAAAAAATATGGATCTACCAAAATAAAGAAAATGTATTTTAGGTATTAAAGATAGAAATTTGACTCTGTCAAATTCACAAGTTTGAGATACCATTTGAAAATTCCCACAAGGAGGGGTTTTGTTGATGATAAAATTCATCAGATTGCATGGTATGGTTCCTTGATGAACTTGCTATCCAACCATGGAGTCAGTTTACTTTCGGGTGTTCACACGTGCGAGTTATCAACCTGTCAAAACTAAGACAAATGTTAGTTTGCATGTTGAGATTAAAATTGGCTAAATGTTAAAACAAAGAAATAGTGATTGTAGACGAGTTTTGCAAAGAATCATAGATTTTACGGTCAAAAATCATTCTGCAATAGATCAACGGTCAAAATGCAGATCCACAAAGTCATGGTGAGATCCTCATTCAATCTAAAATCGATGGTCAGGAAGCATCCTGCAAGAGATTTGATGGTTAAGGATCAGTTCCGCAAGGGATAGGCATAAAAGATGAGGTTCCACAAAAGATTATAGATCAATGGTCAAGATCTATCCCGCAGCAGATCGATGGTGCGGAAAAAGCGTTGCAGGAAAGTCATTGCAGAAACAAAAAAGTGGACATGAGATAAGTTCTGCAAAAGATCAAGATTGGACAGCTAAGAATAGTTTCGCAAGCAGATTGACGGTTTGGAAAAGAAGTGCGGGTGCGGAACTGCGGAAAGCAGAGAGTCGAAATCGTGAAAAGTTGAGTTTCTAATTTCCATGCGAGAGTGGAAGTGTGGGTGCAGAACTGCGAAAAACAAAAAGTCAGAGTCATGAAAAGTTGAGTTTCCTATTTCCGTGTGGGAGCAGAAGAGTGGGTGCAAAAGTGCAGAAAAAAAAGAGCCAAAGTCGTGAAAAATTGAGTTTCCGACTTCTGCATTTCGCAGTGTGAAAAGGCTAGTGTGGAAAGGTGGGAGTACAAAAGTTCAGATTTTGGAAAGGTTGAGTTTCTGATTTTCGTATTCCATCGTGCAGAAAGGCTAGTTCCCACATGGTAATGAATCCCGTGTTTTGGGAAGGGAAGAATCCCGTAGGCGAGTGAAGTGAGGAAGCCAGTGTTGTGGAGAGACGAAGTGATGCCCATGTAATGAAAGCCAGAGGGTTTAAGGATGATGTCTGCTGTGATGTGAAAAGATAAATCCCGCAGATGGAAGGCGAAGCTTGAGTTTTGGAGAGAAACACGCTCAATAGCCAGAGATGATGAATCCTGAAAGAAAGGAAATCCCGCAGCTAGAGATGATAATTCCAACAAGCGTACGAATGGATAATCTCAAATACATAAGAATATCACAGAGTTTAATTAAGTAATTAATTAAAAATCAGTAATATAAAAGAGATATAATCTAATTGATTAAATAAATTAACAGAGATTTGAAGAGGTATGAAGGAGAAAAGCATGCAGTTTGTTTTGTCAAGGTGTGATGGTTTGAACAGAGATCTGAAGAGGCACAATGTTGAAAAGGATTGGTTTGAAGAGATGATTGAAGGATATTTAAATAGAATATCAAATGGTAACTAAAGTGTCTTTGTCATCCAGATCTATGCAGCCGGAGCATAAGACAGAGACCAAACGAGAGTAACAAGAGACATAGTTTTTAAACAAGATCTGGAAGTTTGATAAAAATACATACAAGGGTGGAAGGGTGGTGCTAGGGCAGGCTACATGCCTACAAGGAGGTCTTAGACTCCTTCCAATAGTGGCTAGAGAATCAGGGTATTGGTGTATCCTTGTTTGTAGGTGCAGGAAGAAACCAGGGTGTGGGTGCATCCTTCAGTAGTGGCTGAGAAACTTGGGGATTGTGGTCTCCAGCAAGTGGGCTCTTGCAAATAACTATGGTATATTGTAAAAACAAAGTTTTGTAGATAATAGAAACGTGTTGGTGGTTTACCTTATTGGGTTCCACATTAAAACACTGTGTCCAAATTTGTTTTTACATTTGCTAAAATAAAAGAAAGTGTGTTTAAATTTATGTCACTGATTCATCCCCCCCTCTCAGTGACAATACCTAATTCATCATTTAGGTTCCTCGAAAGCAAACGAAATCTTAAAGCATGATAAATGAAAAGATACTACTTTCACTTCACGTCCTTTGGATATATGATTCTCTAAAAAATTAAGATCAATATTTTCTCTAGATAAAACAGGCCATCCTTCTTATCAGTCAAGAGGAAATACATGGAAAATGACCACTTGTCCTATCCTTGGAGACAGGGAAGACATAGAATTTGGCAGTCCCCAAGTCTCTTAATAAATTGTTTCTTTTAATTTTCACTATTAAGTAAATTAAAAGTACCTGTTGTTGTTGTCGAGGAATAAAATTCCTTCTACCATGTACCCTTGAATTACAAGGCATCTGCCAAAACCAACTTGGTTGATTTGTACATAGAATCAACTAGAAGTAGTTCTTAATATTATTTTCCTTGATTTAAAAAGATTAAGTAAACAATGGAAAGTAACTTCCTTATAGGACTAGGATTGTTGCAACTATGTTAAGAAGTGTTTGAACATAAATATGTCAAATGAAGTAGTTGGGGATAAAATGCACTTAAATCACTAGAAGTATGACTATTAAGGAAAGAGATCAAACAAGTGAGAAGTTTAGAAATGATCTAGATTGTAAGTTATTTCCTTGTCTTTTATCACAAAAAATTATGATTTTTATCATCTATTTATGATAGTGGTCGTAATATTTATCTTTTGTAGCTTTTGCTGATGACTTTGAAGGAAAGAGGCATGGATTTGAATTGGGCAGTAGCTTCTCATGTACAAACCCTCCCAGTCTTGTATTGTATATTTCTCTTATATTTTTCTACAAAATACAATAAATTTCTTTCTATGTATGCTTTTCAAGTTAAATTTGCAATGTGCTTAGCAAATAGGTAAGTTTAGTTTTTGATCTAAGATATAATTTTATGTCCATCTCTTTTAGGTTTGTTTGATGGATCCTTAGTGGAATATAACAGTGGAACAACATGGCTAGGATTAGATTAATTGGCTTGGACATTATAAACCAACAATATACTTTGTTTTTAGGATAATCCATTTTGAAGTAACTATATCTTTGGTTTGGTTTAGTTTCTTCTGTTTTCCAAGAAATATAGAACACATAACATTGAGAGCATGCTCATATCTAGTTTTTGTATAAGATACCGAGGTAACCTTTTTGATACCATAACATGAAACTATTATGAACCATTTTAGTAGGACAAACATTGACCAAATTTAAAATGTTGATTTTTTGTTGATGCTAAATATATGTAGATTTCCCAAGAAGCCAAATTCCTTAATTCTTGGTCCATTTGCAGAGTTTTTAAGGCATGCCATAGAAAACTTTTCTTAAATTCATTTTGTTGCAATATCCCTTTCAAAGTTTATAAAGGTTGTCCATGAAAACTTTTTGAAACACATTTTGTTGGATCTATTATTAGAAATACAATAGTTTGTTCAATCAACTTTTCTCTTTATACAATAACTAACTATTGTAAATCATGTTTATATAATCCCAAAGGTTGTGAGATTCATCATTGAAAATAAAATTGAAGAGAGAATTCTTAGATTATAGGAGAAGAAGAAAATAATTTTTGAAGGGTAAAAATTGTACTGATTAATTGTTTCTAAAAGTTTTGTTTTTATTTATTGTAATTGTATTATGTGGGGAGTCACTAAATAAATTTTGACGTTTTAACAACTTTGGAATTCAACATTGTATCGGGTTCTTCAGAGGCATCGGGAAGGTTAATGGAAGATGATATTGGGTTATTGTTAACGAACTAGGCAACAAATTAGACGAGATGAAAAAATTCCTTGTAATGGATTTGCAAGAGTTTGTTGGGAAGAAGCAAATTTTGAATCATAAAAACCTACCATATGTATAATCATTTTTTGTATATGTCGAAGAAAATAAGTAGGAATTCAAAATTTGAAGGAAAGTTGTATCGACTGATATTATTTGTTGTCTTCCAGGTGATTGCGTATCATAAATCTTTTCCAATGTCAGTAGCATGTTAGAAGTTTAGCTATGTAAATGTTGTTTGTGGAGGATCTACATGGATTGGTGGATGAGAAAGACACCAAAATGCTATAGGGTGTAGAGGAAATTAGAAGTGGGAGATCAATGAAAATACAAACACACGAGTCTGTAATATCCATCATTTCTCCAAAAAAATTGTTCCCATTGTCAAAAAGGAATATATAGTAAAGGCTACTTGGGATTCACTAAAAATGTACGAGACAAAGAATGCCAGCACCATAATTCACCTGATGAAGAAATTTCTTGGGATGAAGATATAGGAATCATAAATATTGGGATATTACATGCCCAGATTCAGGCTCTAATGGAAGATTTATACACAATTGTTGCACTAGTATCAGATGAGGATGCAACCATTTACCCTTCTTGCAAGCATGGCTCCTTTGTATGAAGGGATTATGGTAGTTTTAGGCTCAAGGGACAAATTGACCTTTGTGGAAACATATTATGCACTTATTATTGAAGGAATAAGGAACAAGGATATTGGGTTTATTCTAGAAAATTGTTATTCTTTGGTATTGTTTCAAGGGAATGAAAGGGGCAAAGGAAGGAACAAGGGAAAAGTGAAATGACAAAATAAAACTCCTCAACAAAAGCTTCCAAAGGAAAGAAGAAGAAGAGAATTTGTTTTCAATGTCATAAAGAAGGCCACATTAAAAAGAATTGTCCTAAAATTATTGTAGATGAGAAGACAAAAAACGATCTAGTTAATCTCTCTTAGACCAATTATTTTTATCATTTTCAATGGTAGGAGAGAGTTTCTTCTAGATGCTAGTATTTGGACCTAGGTTCCACTCATATTTTTGAGTTTTGATCAGATTTGTTTTGTGCGAAAATGAGTTGGTTCTTATAGGGAGAATGGTGATTTTTGGATGTGGATAAGGGAATGAATTTGTAGGAAAAGGGACTCAATAGCAATACTATATGGTACTTTCAAAAAGATTAATAATGTCTTGCATGTTCCTATAGTGGTTAAGACTTTGTTGTTGTGAGTTGAGTTACAAATCTTGGTTTGATAGTGAAATTTGATGCCACTGCTTGCAAGATCGATTATTGTTAATGGTAAAGTTATTGTAAGAGTACTGAGGGAAGGGAGCTTGTATACGTTATGCGTAGATGTGGGAGAAGTGGCCTTGGATATTGTTATAAAATTTGATGATGTGGCGATTTGGTATCACCAATTTGGGCATGCTGGTGTTTGAACATTAGAGATGTTGATGGAGGTGTTGTTGGTTGAATATTTGAACCTACAAGTGTCTATGTCATTTGGAATTTTCGTGAGATGCATTTTCAGGAAGTAACATTGATTTCCTTTCACAAAGGGGGGTGTCTTGAGAGCCCCATAACCATTGCAGACTGTCCACATTGATATTTTTGGACTAATGCAAACTTTATCACATAGTGGAGCTAAGTATTTTTGAAATTTTATTGATGATTTTTTAGAAAAGTGTTTTGTTCATGTCTTGAAATTTTATCCTCATTTCTAGACTGTTTTGATTAATACCTTAAGAACACTATTTGATAACATTTTAGTACGTGATGATCCTAAATATGCAAAGAAGTTGGCAGATGAGATACGGGGAAAACACGATGATGTAAGTTGTTTCTTTGACACCATATTATTTATTTTTTTACTTTATTTTTCTAGGTCTCAGAGTCATCACACTTTTAATATGTGAAAATTGCATTTCAACAAGACGAAAATGAAACTTTTGAAGTGGAAGAGAAAAATGAATATGAGTTTAGTCTATTGTGTACTTAAATTATGAACATTTAGAAATATAAGGTGAATCAACATGTTTTGCAATGAGCTGTAATATATTTTCTCTTGCTATTTTGCCTGTATCTTGCTTTAGATGTTTTCTTACGTTGTAAAAGGTGAAATCTTTCTTCCTCATTGTAATTTTTTTTATTTTCCCTTGTGCACTAATGAATTATTTAGTCAAATACTAGTATAGTTCATTTGATTTCATTGCATTGATTGTTTCCTCTAAACATACTCAGGAGGAAGTTGAGGATTTTGAGGATGACTAGACAACCATAAGTTTTCAAACCATTTTCTTGAATTTCAATTATCAAGCCATTAGATGTGGAGTTACCTTTAAAAGAAAACTAGGTTGATTCTGTAGGTCACAATTAGAAATTCCAAGTTGGTTCTTGATCTCTCTATTAAATTGTAAAATGAATTGTTGTTTATACCTCAATTCTTAAAGGGTGCTATCTCAATGGAAGAGTGCCCACCTTATAGGAAGGAGGTTGGTGGTTCGATTCCTCTGTGCCCTATCATAAATTTGTGACTAAGAAAACAACTAAAATTCACATATACATGACTATTAGTAGCTAATTTCCAGTATCTTATAGAGTGACTAACGTTTAGTCGTATTTAGCTTAGTCATTAATAGGTTACCTTGATTTATTATCTAGTAGTTTATTTAGTCGTATATTAGGTAATTAATTGTGGAAAATAATGAATAAATCAATGACCAAATATATGACTAATAAGGAAACCAATTAATGACTAAGTCAGTCGAGCTATAAGATACTGAAAATTAGCTATTGTTAGTCACCGACTCAAAAATAGTCCTTTATATCCGAATTTTAGTAATTTTTTAGTCACTAATTTCTCATTTTGTACTACTGATTTCATCCAATGGATGAGCTTGACCGACATCATGGCGTGATTTTGATTCAATGCCTATGATAGAGTCCAGGTAAATGCAAAATCACCATTCTTAGTAGACGTGGAAATCTTTTACTGTGTAAATGTAGGATTTTACGATGGTGAACCAATTAATTACTCATTTAATTCACTCGAGATTGAAACCCATTTGGATATGTAAAAGAGTCATGTCATCGCATTTGACTTTCAAGCTCAATAAAAGTACAACCATCCAATATATATGAATGGTGGTGTTAAGCAATCACCATAGTTCATCTTCTCTCTATTTATATTAACAACACTTCTTGCAAATTTTTGTTGGGATATTATAAACCCACTCCATACATAGGATAACAATATTTAATCATTATTGATTAATTTCCTACCTACTAGCCTAGATAGTTGGCATCCACTTGCACCACTTGGTCAACACTTGCCATATATACCCCAAGAGCGCCTTTATCTTGATTCTGGTTAGATCCATCCTACTTTATTGACTTCCAGATTTAGTAACTGCACCTTCCTATATATTTTGTCCTTATCTTGCTTTATTCCAACTTTTCAGTGGCTAAGGTAAAGCTAGTCAACTAGGAAATTAATATCTTTTGTTGCCAACCCATCCTCCATGATTTTATCTCCAAATTTTAGGATTAACATGCTTTCCATCACTCATGACAACTCACTCATGCTTTAGCTAATTCATGAGGTTCTTGACAAAGTTGGAAAGTGCTTTAGCCACCTATGGGGGTTTATCATATTTAGTAATCATGATTTATGAGCTAGCATGAGTTTTCTTCCACCAACTCAATTTTCCTTTATAAGGATGTATTACTATTGTGATAATCAATCAAGTCACTGATTCAATAATCAATTATTCATTCTTCACTTATTCATGTGATTTAGTCTCATTATTCTTCTCTCTATTTTCCTTGTGCATGCCTGTGAGAATTATCTTATAGCTAGATCTACATCCTGCTTTTCTTCTTAGCATAAAGGCCCTATTTCTTCATAGCATTAGAGCTGTTATTTCTACAGTTTTCATTTATGATGTTGGTATTGATATTGATGTTGATGGGATGAAAAGCATGACTTTTGGGGATTTAGTGATAACTTAAAATTTTAGCTTTTTTTATATTACTTTATTGTATTTTGTAAATAATAAGTTTTTGTAGCATGAGTGGGATACACCCAAAATTCTCCACCAACACATGCATCAACTCATCAACCAACGAGATACTTATTTAATACTAGCGACCCACAAATTTGTGATTGATTTGACTAAATCATTTCATTGAGTTATTGGATTAGTGAATGCAATTTAAACACATTATTCATCTAGTCAAATTGGTGGGGCATAACATTTATTTTACTTGATGTAAACATCAACCATTGCATTACAGATCTATGTACACCATACAATAGAACCTAGGAGGTATAAAATACAACACTCTAGTAACATTGTCGTTTTTTAACATTAAGCACTTTTAATATATATAAACTAACATGGAAAAATAATGTAAATCTAGCGAGTCTAAGCTATTGGTTAGGATTGGAATTACCTTAAGTGTATCATATTATAATCATATTATAATCATATTATAAATTGTTGTATTTAACTTAGATAGGGATTCCAAAATTGAGTTGCTAGCTAGTAGAAACTTAACACTCATCTATCCTTTGAAGCTGGGGAAATAGCAACTCAACTCAACGATCTGGCCTGATCCTATGGGTGGTACATGACTTGATCGATCAACCGCAAAACCCTAGCCGATCCTCGCCCTCCTGATTGTTTTATCGGACTTGTGCCTTGACCGTCCATGAATCAGAATAGGGCACAAATTCTTATTCTTTTCACCCTTAGTATAAATTTCAAGTTGGTATGTATATTATTTGATTGCTAGACAAGCTAGTATCCAACTTCAACAAGTGGAAAGGATACAATGAAAATTAAAATCTTTTGACAATTGCCACAAATGTAAACAAAAACAATGATTAATTATCATTTATCTTTAAAGATCACACCGTTGAAATCGATCTTGGTAGTTTCTATATTACAAAATATTTTCTTGCAAATATATGTGGATCAATTGCAATACATATCAACTCCATAACCAATATACAAGACCAATGTGTGCAAGAAAGATAACGCGCGCACACACACACATAAACCAACTATTGAGATAATTTTATTTTTCTAAAAGTTCTTTAATTAATTGAAAGAATTTGTATCATTGTCTTATCAGATACTCCAACATCAACATCAACCTGTCTAATAAAATAAATAGTAGTTAGGTCATGGGAGGATACATTTATTTGTTTGAACAAATTTTAAAAATTGGTGACGGAAATTTGGACGATTATATCGCTGCGATTGGAAGTAATATCTCAATCCATCTTTGGAAAATAAAAACTAGTGGGACAAACAATCCAGGCTTGGACACGATGACAAATTAAATTTCAAAATCCATTTTATGCGCTAGTACTCTTAAAATAAGTAATCCCACCATGAACAATACCATGACAAAACCTAAATTTTCAGAAAAGAGGCATTATCTTGTTAAAATAGATATTCTTGCAAGTTTCCTTCGAAGATATCCATTCTCAGGAGAGTAGTCATTTAATGTTAATTTGTGAGGCCTTATTGGAGATGTGGTGTGCCTTCACTTGCAGAATCTCTCCACAACCATCATTCTTCCTTCTATTTTACTCCGAAGCTTAAGATTTTGGAAGCTTCAGGTTAGGTGTTACATGCAGGAAAAATAAAATAAAAATAACAATAACAATATGGAATAAGATGCATCCAAATTTTACAACTGCAACTTCTACCAAGATTTTAATGAAAGGAAATATGGGGACCATTAGGTACGAGTTCCAAAGAATGTGAGCACTACGAGGTGGTTCATGGATTCTCCTTTCTTTCACTTGAATGTCGTCAACAGTTTTGTTTTACAGATTGGCATGGGAAATTATTATTATTATTTCTCTTTTTACTATTCATAGGGCATGACCCTCTGATGTAACGTTTTTAAAAAAAGATGAAAATTACAAAAACATTGGTATCTTTCAAAGTAACATGTACGCAACAACCTATAGGCGGATGCCCTAGGCACGACCTTATGACCTCCTGTAGAGAGGACATTGGGAGCAACTCCATCATGTTGGATAAGTGCAAAAATTATTTATTTATTTTTAAAGCTTGCTTTTGTTCTGGCTTAAAATGAAACAATGAACCAATCTAGTTTCCATTTGCACTCCTAAGGAGTACAACATGCAACCTATAGCAATTTCATAGATGCTCTTCATGTGGCTTGTTACTGCTCCGAAAATAAGAAGTGTTTGACTCACTTTTCCACCTGGTTATTCATCAATGACAATTTATTACAACTAGGGTTATTCCATGATACTAGTTCATGGGAGCAAGACCTCAGCTTCACTAAACCAAGAAAGAAATCACAGGGGAGAGCTCGGTAAGGGTATGCAGGGTTAAATAGTGAGACTCAAAGAACTTACTTTAACCACCTTGATATGAAATCCTCCGAGATACCAATCCACCTTGAAGTCACTCTTACTTGAGGGGGCTACAAGTTAAAGATGTTGCTTGGTTGTCACTACGTCTAAGGTGACTTCATTTATCAAGATTTTCCTGAACTAGATGCGATTACAAGACCTTTATGTTCTATTATGGATATTATGAATCACAACAACATCAATTTTATTACTCTTTCTATTATAATCTAAATTATGTGTTTTTTTTAATTGCTCCATATCATAAGTGCAAGCAATTTATGCATTTTATTGTTTGGATGCACCCGAATTTTATTACACAGTGTAAATCAATTAGACTGAACATAGATAGATGCTTGAGAAGGTAAAAACAATGATTTTGTAGATAAGTTATTCAACTTTTACGATAATAATCCTATTTTTAAGTGTTAGCTATTCCTCAAAATTAAGGTCCATAGAGAAATCTCAAATAAAGTGTACAGTTTTTCTGTCACAACTTCCATGTCGATTCATTGCAAGGTCAGTCCTTTTTTTGGGATCCCTACATGGAATCCCTCAAAGTGAAAAAATTGGTTTTCTAAGGTTTTGGTGGCAATAGATTGATGGGTTTCTTACTTTCTCCTCCAAAAGGTGCCCAATAGTTTTCAAGGATTGCTTTGATTGTTTCTAGTATGTTGATGTCAATAGGATTGCAACAAAGGGACCTAGGATTACGAAAATATTGTTGACTGTTGGAATTGTGATAGAGGAACGATGAAATCCGTTTATCTCTCCTATGATGCTGCAAAGGAGGCATAGAGATACTCGATTAGACATAGGAATCACCACTTCTATGGACATCCGGTTTAAACATGCTACGATACTACTTTCATAAACTAAAATCAACAATGATACCTTGAGGATAGAGACAATATTGGAAAGATTGCAATTTGATTCAATGTGATTGAAAATAATATAGCTTTATCATAGTATGTGATGGCCCTATTGGACCAAGTGTTAGAGCATAAAATCTGATACAATATGTAACACCCATCATGGGTGGTTATTTCTTTATCTAATACTAATATTCCATTAGTGATTCACATATCATAAAATCGTGTAACTACCACAATATTAACAACATATAAACATTTTACAACAACATTTTACAAAAATAATACATAAGTAACTTAAAATAACAAGAGGAATACCTTGATGTAAAAATGGTGAAAAAGTCCAAAATGAAGCAAGATTTCATCTTCTATCCCCAAAGAGAAACCGAGGTTTTTATTGTCAAACCAACTAGGAGCCTATCTGACTCCCTAGCCCTAGGAGCCATTGACCTAAACTACTATCCCTCCGTGCTCGATACCCCCAGATAACAAAATAATGATTTGCTAGTAAGCTATGTATCATTTCTTCGAAGAGTTCTCAAAATATTCCAACTCTTCCAAACTTCTCATCCCCCAAAATATACAAATTTCCCTTCCCTTCCAAAACTCACAAAAAAATATATTTAAGAAAGAACCTCCCTCCTTCCAATCTCAAGTCTCCTATTTATAACAATAGTCCTCATCCAAGTTTTGTTTTATATTAAATTTCAATATAATAATATTCAACAATAAATAAATTTATTTTCTCAAAAAATAGCAATTTAATTTAAATAAATAAAAATAATACCAACATGATTGCAAAGTCTCACTTTTCATGCTACCTATTGTTGTATTTGTAACTTCCGAAGATATTCTGATGTATATTCTCATTGTATATTGTTGTACCCCCATCAAAGATATGTTTCCCTCCTTTCAAGATGCCATTATTGTGTATGGTCATTGAGGTAAACCCTCCATTATAAGTCGGGGCAATAGTCCCCAGAATAAATAAAGGAAAATGTATTATTGAGTCTTCCTAGGTAGGTCGGCCCCAATTAGTTATTGTGGCCGACCTAGTTAGTTGAGTAAGTTACTCAACAGAAGAATATAAATAGGGAGGCACCCTCCCTAATTGGTGTTGAATTTGTGAACCATTGATCTATAGGAAAATGAGAGCAATTGTGAAGTAGGATTATGCAGTGGAATATCAAGAACAATGTACACTGAACAAGACAAAGTTGAGACAAATATGATAAGAATTGATCAGTTAATTACAACATTAATCTTCATTCATTTCAGCAGTAATACAACAATGTTACAATAAGGAGAATTTGAATCATGTGGATAGGATTCGAATCTACCAACTCAAGATGACTGAATAGCTAACTAGGTGTGTCTAAATCACTGCATGGGAGCCACTAGTTTAACTCTTGATGTCTATATCCGTCTGACAATTAGTTAAACTAGTTAATTGATAAGTCGAAGAAAGCTGTGTTGTAAGAATATGAAATTCGATGTTTCGACCCCTTCTCTGGGATCATCATCAGGAGATGTACGAATCCTTGATCCCAGAGAAGGGGTCGAAACGTCGAATTTCATATTCTTGCAACATAGATTTCTTCGACTTATCAATTAACTTATGTGTAAATGACTATCTATAAAGTAGTTAAACCGATGAGGTAGGTGGAAAAAGGCACCACTTCCCCATGTAGCCATGCAAAGCTGGCACTAGATTAACTGAGAGTGTTTTAACTGAATGTAACTAGAGTTTGACTCAACATAATTACCTATCTACAACAACCAACTGATGGAGGTTGCTGGTGGTACTCAGAGTGGTCTCTTATAATGTAAGGATTGGTCTGAGAGGCACACAAAATCATGCATGAACATGCAATACATGGCAGTTAACCTCTATATGTGTTCCCCACACTCTAGAACAATGATATTATCTCCCTAAGTTAGGAAAGATGAACAAATAGACTATATATGGACAAGGGAGGATTATATAACCCTAACACCCCCCCTTAATCCTAACTTGGACAACTTTGGGCCCTAGAAACTAGGCCAAAAGTCACCCATACAATCTAATGAAAATAAAAGATGCTTAATAAACTAAGGAAAATGGGGAAAACCTCATGGGAAATCCCCCCCTCAAAATAAGTAGGAATCATGAAAACAAGCTATACTTATGAGAAAATTTTCCTCTTTGGGTAAAAACTTGTAAAACTTTTGCTGCAATTTGCAGCTCTGTGGAGCAACCATGTAGAATCATGGCTATTTTGTGCATCAACATCCTGGGAATTTGCATGTGAACCTTTCCATGTTCTTTTGATCTATTGAATGTTGATTTTGTTTCTTCTTTCTGGAGGAGGAATGGAATGATCCATTTTGTTCATCAGTGGGACAAATTTGGATCAATATTCAACATCAAGTAGCATTTCTTTGGAAGTTTGTTGCACCACTTTGTAGGTAGCAAAGTTGTGTGAGAGAGTGCAACACTTTCATTCTGATACTGGGACCTCATTTTTCTTCTATCACCTATATTCCTGACACCATTCCCAGCTGCTTCAATGAGATTTTGGGCCCATTTAGGCTTCTAATTCAGAATAGGAGTTGGACATGGATTTAGATCATCTTGAGGTATAATCTCAATATCAAGATCATGTCGATCTTATTCCTCATATTTTGAAACTAAAATTTTGGACAACATATCATTATCTGCAAATGGAGATGAAAGAGAGTTTTTACCTTCCCTTTCGAATGGCTGTTGAGATTGTGCTGGAGATGAGTATGGAAGAAAGTGTGAGAATTCATATGCCTTGGAGGCATGGTTTGCAACACACTTCGCTATAATATTCCCAGTTGAAATATCTGAGATCTCCATTGAGCCAGTACCAAATACAACTTGCTTTGGCGAGCCAGTATGTTGCATTTGACAAACATATAACAAATTTGTTGCAAGAGAGGGCACATAGAGTACATTCTTGAACTCTCCATGATGGATTTTAATAGAACCTCTACCTTCTACTGGGATATGTGAATTATCCCCCATATGAATTTTAGGTCCTCCTGAGAGATCCATAGTAGAGAAGGATTATTTGGAGGAAACCATGTGGTTGGATGCTCCAGAATCTATCAAGTAAGCCTTCGACTGAGTGAATCCTGCTTTCAAAGCATGGTACCTCTCATATTTCCAACTTCAGACATCTCTACACCTTGTGGAAGGGAAATATTGTTTTGTTTAAGGAGTGTTGTCAATTGCTCGATGGTGTTCTTCATGCACTGACTCTTTATATGAAAGCCTCTCATACAGTATGGACACTTAGTCTTCTCGAATTTATTCTTTTTCATGGAACCTGAGGCTCCATCGAAAGATATCTAATTCTCCTTTGGATTCAAATTAGTGTTTTTGGTCTCCTCCCCTTTGTGCTTCCCTTTTGCTTGCACATTATTTGAGTCTATCACTAAGAGTGCTAGGTTCTTGGAGGATCAAAGCAATCCCATTTGAAGCAATTTATCTTTCTCTTGTATTAAGGTCTCAACAAAAGCATATAGGGAAGGAATATTCTAATTAAGGATGGAAGCTCTTCTCAAATGGAATGTAGAGACAAAGACTGAGTACTCAGATCCAAGCTTGCTCAATACAGACATCACAAGATGCTCATCTTTCCTCTCTAATCCAAATTGTTTGCATTGTAGTACTCGTGACTTGTATTTTGTGAAGAATTGCTGAATAGATTCGAAACTGCTGGGCTGTAAAGAAATGAGCTCATTCTCCAATATGTTCCCTCGAATATCATCTTGTTTTCCAAACAAATATTTAAGATTTTCCCAAGCTCCCTTTGGAGTCCTTAGTCCCTCAAGGTGGAACAAAAAATCCCAGGAGATATGAGTTCACATGAATCCAAGGCCTCATCAAGTCAATTCAAAAATTTGTACTTCTCAACATGGTGTTGGGGCTCAGTTTCTTTGCCCATAATCATCATATACAGGCCAATATTGCACAAGGACACCTGCATATATGCCCTCTAATCAATGTAGTTGAAGGATGTAAGGATTTGTGGTACGAGAGCTGAAGAATCCATATTTCTGTATGCTATGTAGATACCTGCAAAAACACTAAATTCAATTTGCAATCATGTCAGTTTCAAGCCTTTCCTCCTCGACATGTACACTATCTTAGAGTCCGTCACACCTTGATAGACTTGTTTGAACATAATTCAGAGGGATCAAGGCTGTCATTCCAAGATTTATGTGGAAACTCAACTGCTTCTCGTGTACAATGGAGATCGGACAAGACTTGCTGCTTAGCCTGAACAATGCCCTGATACCATATTGAATTTGTGAACCATTTATTTACTGGAAAATCAGAGAAATTGTGAAGTAGGATTATGCAGTGGAATATCAAGAGTAATGTACACCGAACAAGACAAATTTGAGACAAATCTGATCAGAATTGATCAATTAATTACAACATTAATCTTCATTCATCCAACAGTAATACAACAATGTTACAATAAGAAGAATTCAAATAATGCGGATAGGATTTGAATCTACCAAAGCCAAGCTAACTGAATAGCTAACTACGTGTGTCTAAATCACTGCATGGGAGCCATTAGTATAACTCCTGATGTTTAAATCAATATGATAATCAATTAAACTAGTTAAATCGATTAAATTGATGAGGTAGGCGGAAAAGGTGCCACTTCCCCATGCAGCCATGCAAAACTGGCGCTAGAATAACTGAGAGTGATCTAATTGAATGTAATTGGAGGTTGACTCAGCATAAATGCCTACCTACCACAACCATCTAATGGAGGCTGCTGGTGGCACTCAAAGTGGTCTCCTATAATGTAGGGATTGGTCTCAGAGGCACATAAACTCATGTATGAACATGCAGTTAGTGGCAATTAACCTCTATATGTTCCCCACACTCTAGTATAGTAATAATGTCTCCCTAAGTTAAGAAATATGATCAAACAGACTATATGTGGACAAGTGAGGATTATATAATCCTAACATTTGGACACACTCACTCAGTCTCTCATTGGTGCATTAGGAGAGAGAGGAAAAGGAGGAAAGAGAGAGAGAGATTTGTAGAAGACATATTGTTCTTGGTTTTTTCCATATTGTGATATTGTCTTAGTTTCGGGACTGTTATAAGGAAGTTTGCAGGGTTTTCTCCTTTATGGTTTCCTCAAGTAAAATCCTTGTGTCATGTGTCTCTTGTGTATCTTGGATATATTGTTATTATTGTTATTCTCTCAGATAAATATCCTAGTTGAATTAAAGTAGAAAAACTAACATGGTCTCAGATCCTATATGAAAGAAAGCACCGTGTATCCGAAATACTACTGCAATTCTAGCTACTAAAGATTAGGGTTTCATGCTTGAAAACCCTAGAAGACAAAATCAAGTCATATTTGAACTTTATATATAACTATAGATTGGTTAAGGATCAGGAGTTGAAACTTGGAAAGAACAAAGATTAAACATTTCTATACCTTGTGTGTGAGTTTCAACCTCATATTCTCTATACCTTAGGAGATGTGATTCCTCCAAATAAGGGTTCTACCCTCCTCTAGAATCCAACCTTAAACATGTGACCTAGGGAGAACTGCTATATCTTGAGCTAGGAAGGTCCACATAAAATTTAGCAAGATGTTACAAATAGGGAACATATCATAGTTTATGTGGTCCTAGTTTTAGACCCCAAAGTTGAAAAAGTGCCATGTGGAAGTATGTAAAAGTTTGCTATGATGAACTAGTCCTCAAACAAGTCACCTTGGGAAACTTGGCATAAGTTTCACTTGTTGAATCTAATTCTACTCTAATATGTGGGGTTGGAAAGAAGACAAATCAAGTTATCTTAAGACAAAGTTTTAGGAATTGAGGATTAGTAATTTCATAGATACAATCGAATCAAGATCAGACAATTCTGCAGAAGAAATTAGAGAAACTAGGGCTTCCTGTTTCAGGCGCTTGCCACCACAGTTTTTAGAAAAGGAGTACATTGGATAAATCGCCTTGAAGAGGCACACCTTACTATCCAATAATAAGTTTGAAGATCCAAGTTTGGAAAATTAGGGTTTCTCTAGAAAACCCTAAATTAACCAGCTCCGAAACCAGGTTAGACACCTGAAATCAGTAAGATCTATATCTTTGCTATTTACATTCAAGGTTCTTATTTCAAAATTACTTATCACACCCAGCTTGATGATAAGCTTGGTGGAGCTTATAACTTTTGAACATGGAAGTAGAAGATCTCCTTGATCCTTGAAGAAAATGAGAATAATACTATCCATAAGAAGATCTTGGTTAAGGCCAAGAGAATCATTGTAGATTCTAGTAAGGATCACCTCATCCCTCATGTGTCATCATTGAAGACAAATAAGGAAGTTTTTGATGCTTTGAGGAATCTGTTTGAAGGAAAGAACATTAATTGGAAGATGACATTGAGGAACAAGCTGAAGAATGTGAATATACACAACTCAGAGACTATGAAATCCTACTTCGCAAGGGTTTCTCAAATCAAGGAACAACTTGAAGCAGTTGAAGAGAATGTAGAAGAAGGGGATATTTATGACAACCTTGAATTGTATCCTAATATCATGGGATTCATTCATTCAAGGAGTATGTTCCAGAAGGAAGTTGATCTCTTTTAACAGACTCTAGGACGAATGCACATAAGAAGAAACTTGACTCATAACAAGAGAGGAGAATATGGGAGAAACTTAAGATCAAGCTTTCACAGTTCAAATAAGAAGAAATAATAGAAATAAGGAGGACCATAATCATAACATAATAAAGGACCATCATCATTCAAGACAAAAGAAATTCATTAGAGATCCTTCCAATATTAGATGCTACACTTGTGATGAGAAGGGACACTACTCCAGAGATTGTCCCAGGAACAAAGGATCCTCCAATAAGAAGTCAAATAAGAAAATACATCATTTTCACACCATTGAAGATGATGAACCAACTAATAAAATATTTAGATAAGAAAAGGAAGATTCCTCAAGTGATGAGGAATATGTACTTTGATTCAGAAGAATTCTACCAATGAAGACAAAGATAGTATACAATCACCTACAAGAAAAAGAAGGATGAGACTTGTTTCGAAGACAAGTGACGACAGTTTAGGTAGAATATTCACTCTAACAAACATACATGAAGAGGAACTTGAATCTCCTACGGTCAGAGACATTGTGGCGGAAGAAAGATCTTCGAAAGAATATAAAGGATCATGATATGACCAAACCACAGAAAGAGGTAGATCCACCTCAAGAGATGAAGACCATCTTGGGAATGATAGATTATCCAAGATGAAGAAAAGTATGGTGGGACTTCCAAATAAATTCATAGGTATCGAACACTCTCCAGTGATGTGGAATTGTTGAGTAATATCATTGATACAAATCCTTCCAAGATATGAAGAAGCAACCGAGAGGAAATGTAAGGAGACTATGATCAAAGAGTATCAGTTGATCATGGAGAATGATGTCTAGGATGCGATTCCAAGACCTGAATGGATGTCCGTGGTGTATTCCATGTGGATCTATAAGATCAAGCATGCAACAGATGAAAACATCAAGAACGACAAAGTAAGGTCCATGGTTTCTCTTAGAAAGAGGGAGTAGATCATGGCAATACATGCTTCATTGACCAGCCACACTTCTCTAATGAAGTATAATTCCATATCAAGTAGAGAACCAAATGTGTGCAAAAGGATTTTTATGAGCTTAGAAGGAACCCATGGATGAGCACATATAGTTAGATGAGGATCTTGAAGATCACCTAGAGTGATAGAGATCTCAACCTTTGATACAAGGTTGAAGATGGAAGCCTATAGAGGATGAAAAGCTCATAGATGGGTGCAAGAGGAAATTTTAACAAAGTTCAATATAGAGGATCTTGGTATCCAATGACATTAAGGGATGACATAGATGGATACATAGAAGATCAGTAGCATAGGAGGCTACTTGTCACTCCAGTATATAATGTCCCGATACATAGAGTATTGATGTATTTGTAACTTTGGAAGATATTCTGATGTATATTATCATTGTATGTTGTTGTACCCCCATTAGAGATGTGTTTGCCTCCTTGTGGGATGTCTTTATTGTGTTTAGACCTTGAGGTACAACCTCTATTGTAAGTCGAGGAAATAGTCCTCATAGTAACATCATGTAATGTGTATTTGGAATCACTATAGGAGAAGTTGGCCTTGTTGGGGAGACAATTCAGCCCCAGTCATGTATTTGGTCAGTCACATGAAAGGTGTAAATAGGGAGGTGCTCTCCCTTATTTATACACACCTCACTACTAAACCTAATTATCATCAATACCATGTTAAGGGATAAATATTTCATTATTTGCCTTAAATTCCTCGAAGATTGAAGTTGGAGATGAGTTGGGAAGAGTAATTCATTAGTTTGGGCCACCACCGCACTTTATCTGTGTGCAACCCATAGTACCCATATCAGCAATGCCTTTTCTCCTTTTGCAAAGAGAAATGCCATCTCCTGCTACTCACTTACAAGTAGCGGTGCTCCCATAGCACCACCTATCTCCCTTATACAAGGCACGATGCTCAAATTATGAAGGAAAAAAAGGAAGGTTCGAGAGGCTTCTCGAAGATGGCCTTCATGGAGCCTCATCCAGATACTCAATCCTAGGGATCATCCATCCACCTCTCCCATAAAATCCTCAAATTAAACTATCCTCTCAAGCCTTTATATACTAGCTCACCCATCATGTGAAAGGGGAGGAAGAATGAGTGATAACATCTAAATTCTAGCAAAATTTTGTTAGACTCTTGAGTGATTAGTAGGAAATTTTAAATCTTTGAGGGAAGGCCCCATTGAGAAGAGTTATCAACACCAAGGCATTGGTTTTATACTCTCCTTCTTTATATTTTAATGCGAATATAGTTTATTTCCCATAAACATTGTACGTCTGGTTATTATGCTTTGTTTATTGTTTAACTCCTTGGTCTTTTACATATGATTATAAACCATCTTGTTACTCTCACTTGTTTTGTTTTGTTGTATCTATTGCAGGATATCCACATAGGTAAAGCACATCAAGGTTCATACCTTTACAACCCGTGGAAGGTGAGGAGAGCAGTTAATTCAAGTAGTTTATCTAATCCCAGGGAAAGTTTCTATATTTTGTAGTTGTTTTGTTCTAGTTTTGAGTCTTTCAATCTAGGGAAATAACCTCTATTAGAATTGGCTAAGAATTTCCAATAACTCTCACACTCTCAAGTTCACATGAGAGAGAGAGAGAGAGAGAGAGAGATAGCTACTGAATACTTCTTATTACTGGGTTTGATCATCTTATGACACAGTCTTTGTGACTGTACTATTCAGAGGAAGTTTGTGGGGTTTTATCCTTTATGGTTTCCTCGATGAAAATCTTTGTCTTGTGTATGTGTTATATCTTATGCATCTTGCTGTACTTGTTGTTCTTTCAGATACATATCCTACCTAAGCTAATAAGATTTAAGAAAAACTAACATGGTATCAATGCCTCTCTAAAAGAAGGCACTATACAACAACAGAAACTAGGGATTCCTAGTTCAATGTGTTCTCTCCATAGATCATCAAGAAAAGAGGGCTTGGATAACTTGCATCAGTAGGGTGCATCTTTTGATGGAAGGAGTTTTTGGATTTGAAGAAGTTTTATTTTTGACTCTGTCACTGGTACCAGGAGAAACTAGGGCATTAAGTTTCAGAGGCTTCCCACCTCATTTTTTAGAAAGTGACATTGCTGAGCAACTCACCTCAAGGAGGCACATATTTCTGTCCAAATAGAATTCCCAAACTCCAAGTTTGGAAAATTAGGATTTCTATGACAAACCCTAGGTCAGAGAGCTCCGAAACCAGGTTGGACATGTCAAATTGCTAAGATATAAATCTTTTCTATTTCCATTTAAGGTTCTCATTTGAAAAGATGACTCACCATACTTAGCCTGAGGAAAAGCTTGGAGGGGCTGATAAATTTCGAGCATGGAAGTACATAATGTCCCTGATCCTTGAAGAAAATCATTTGGATCAGTACATCATTGAAGAGGTTCCAGAACCATAGGGATATGAGTCTATGGATGCTCATAAGAGGAGCATGGATAAGGCCAAGATAATAATTGCAGATTCTATTAAGAATCATCTCATCCCCCATGTGTCTTCATTTAAGACACTAAAGGAAGTATATGATGATTTGACAAAGATGTTCGGAGGGAAGAACATCAACCGAAAGATGAATTTGAGGAACCAGTTGAAGAATGTGAATATACAAAACTCCGATACTATACAGGCTTACTTCACAAGAGTTTCTCAAATCAAAGAACAAATTGAAGAAGTTGAAGAGAATGTTGAAGAAGGAGAAATTGTAATGACTATGTTGAATGGTATCCCTAGATCATGGGACTCATTCATTCAAGGAATTTGTGCAAGAAGGAGGCTGATATATTTCAGTAGACTCAAAGAATAATTTGCATAAGAAGAATCTCAACTCGTGACACAAGAAGAGAAGATGGGAGCAACTGAAGATCAAGCTCTCACAATTCAAACCAGGAAGAACTTCAAGAAGAAAGAGAAGAAGGAGAAATGCCATCACAACAAGAATAAGGACAAGAAACAAAAGAATACCAAGAGAGATCCTTCCAATGTTTGATTCTATACTGGTGATTAAAAGGGACACATTGCAAGAGATTATCCCATTAGGAAAAAGAGACACCATGCTCATATTATCGAAGATGATGAACCAACAAACAAAAGATTAAGATGAGAGAAGGATGATTCAGATGAAGAGTATGTGTTATTCTCAACACTTACTGACACTATCTCACATGGAAGCAATGATTGGCTCATGGATAGTGGAGCTTCTAAACACATGACATGATACAAGGAACCATTCACCAATATGTTTGAACATGAGTCGCCACACAATGTGAAACTTGGGGATGATTATAAATACCCCATAAAAGGGAATGGAGAAGCTTCATACAAGCTTGAATATGGGAAATCCTTAAAGATGAAGGATTTTCTATATGTTCCAGGATTGAAGAAGAATCTTCTCTCCATCTCTACACTAAATGAAAAGGGAATTAGGGTTGCATTTGTTAATGGCCAAGTTCTGATGTGGCCTAGAGGAAATATAATAGAGGATGCAAAAATGATTGGAGAAGAAGATGAAGGCTTGTACAAGCGAAAGGGAGAGCCTGAACCCACACTTGTTCATGATTCAATCAAACAAAATGAACTATGGCACAAAAGGCTTACACATGTGCACTACAGAGCACTACCAATGGTAAGCAAAGCAGTATTTGGACTGGAAGAGATCTAAGAAAAGCATGAAGGAATTTGCAAAGGATGTGTAGAAGGAAAGAATGTGAAGAAGACATTTCCCAACAGTGAGAGAGAGGGCAACGTAATACTAGAGATAGTACACTCAGATGTATGTGGACTCATGTATTCTAGCTCATTAAGAGGGTATGTGTACTATGTTTCCTTTATAAATGATTTCTCACGTAAGACTTGGATATATTTCTTGAAAGGGAAAAGTGAAGTTTTTAGTAAGTTCAAGGAATACAAAGCCTTGGTCGAGAGCCATACTAATAGGAAGACCAAAACTCTATAGTCAGATAATGGAAAAGAATTCACCTTAAAATAATTCAAGGTACTCTGTAGAGAGTTCAATATTAAGAGGGAGTTGAGCACTCCATACAATCCTCAACAGAATGGGGTTGTGGAATGAAAGAACTGAATCATCATGGAAGCATCAAAGGTAATGCTACATGACCAGGATCTTTCTATGCACCTTTGGGCGGAGGTAGCAAGAATAACTGTGTATGTACAGAACCATACTCCTCATCAAGTACTTGACAAAAAGACCCTCGAAGAGGCTTTCTCAAGAGATAAACCAACAGTGATTCGTTTGAGAATATTTGGCTACTCGATGTACATACATATCCCAAAGGATAAAAGTACCAAGCTCGATCCTTCCGGGAGGAAGGGTATAGTAGGATATAGTGATACATCAAAGACCTATCGAATATACTTCCCAGGATTCAAGAATATCAACATCAGTAGAGATGTAACCTTTGATGAATACTCAACATGATTCAGATCCAGGAGGACATCTATTTAAGAGGTCAACGAACTCAAAGAGATGAGAGTCTGAGATATGGAAATTGGAGAAGTAATTCTAGAAGACCATGAAGATCATGCCATGGAAGAACCATAAGAACCAATATAGACAATCCTCGAGAAGGACTCCCACAAGAGGAAACCAACATGGGCATGGGAGCTCATACGAGAAGCTGAAAGGTATGGAGCTCCAGAAGGAATACCAAGAGAGAGAAAAATGGAAAATCCCTACAATAAATATGTGGCCTTGCTATGTGACATCATTGAAAACAAACCTTCCACCTATGAATATGCTACATAAAAGAAAGAATGGAAGGATACTATGATCGAGGAATATCAATCGATCATGAAGAATGATGTCTGGGAGATAGTTCCAAGACCAGAAAACAAGTCTATTATGACTTCGTAATGGATTTACAAGACCAAGCATGTTGTATATGGAAGTATCGAGAAATACAAGGAAAGGTTCATAGCACGAGGCTTCTCACAAAAATAAGGCATAGACTACGAAGAGACATTTGCACCAGTCGAGAGGTACACTTCCATTAGGACCATACGTGCTTTGGCAGTAGTTATGAAATGGAAAATACACCAGTTGAATATCAAGACATCCTTGTTGAATGGTGTAGTCAAGGAGGAAGTGTACATGGAACAACCATTGGGATTCAATAAAAATGACAGGAAGACCCATGTGTGAAAATTGAAGAGGGCCTGTATGGTTTGAAACTGGCACCGAGGAAATGGTAATACATGATGGATAGATTCTTGATGAGCTTAGGATTTACTAAGATTAAAGCAGATTCTAACCTTTACTTCAAGGTTGAATATGGAAGACCAAAGATTCTCCTTCTATATGTCAATGACTTGTTTCTGACAGGTGAAGAGGAACTCATTAAAGATGCAAGGAGGAGACTTGCTACAAAGTTCAAGATGAAATACCTAGGTATGATGCACTACTTCTTAGGCATGGAGGTGTGGCCGATTGCAGATGGGATCTTCCTTTGTCAAGGAAAGTATGCAGTGGAGATTATGAAGAGATTCAGAATGTTGGACTTCAAGGCAATAACCACACCTATGGAATCTAACTTGAAGCTTCTGAGTGATGCTTCATTTGAGTTAGTTCATGCTATGATGTATCGTTAGATTATTGGCTCACTTACGTACCTCACAAATACGAGACCATATATATGCTTTGTAGTGAACACCTTGAGCCAGTTCCTGATGGATCCAGGACATGTTCACCTGATAGCTCCAAAGAATGTACTGTGGTACCTAAAAGGTACAGTTGATTATGGGCCCAAATATGATGTGAATCAAAAGACTAACCTATGTGGTTATGTTGATTCATATTGGGTAGGTAGTGCCATTGACATGAATATCACCTGAGGTTTCTACTTCAGTTTGGGATCTGGCATAATCTCCTGGTTCAACAGGAAGCAATCATGCATGGCATTGAGTACAAATGAGGCAGAGAATGTTTCCTATTGATTAGCTAGTTGCGAGGTAGTGTGTCTGTGAAAGCTAACATCTGAATTGTTTGATCTCCAACTGGATGTGACTTGTATCTTCTGCGACAATCAGTGTTGCATGAAGCTATCAAAAAACCCTTTGTTCCATGACAAGTTGAAGCACATCGATATCAAGTTCCACTATATTAGGGATATGGTGCAGATAACCGATGTGTTGACCAAGCCTCTAGCCAGAGTGAAGTTTGAGTACCTTAGATAAATACTTGGTGTGATCTAGATCAAAACCCATCGAAAGAGGGAATGATGTGTTCTAGCATAACTAGAGAGGAAAGTTACATGAGTGTAACATCCTGGCGAAGATCATAGGTTGATCAAACATAATCAGTCCTATAGGTTATCCTTAGATATAATAAGTCCTAATGAAGCTTGTAGGCTATCCTTGGATGTAATAAGTCCTTAATGATTCTATGCTAGAAATAGTAGATGCATAATATATCACATGGGAAATGAGACAATTTTTATGAGCGGGAAAAATCTTGGTGAAGCAGGATACTCAGATGTAATCATCTCTGTAGGTTGTCCTCATATGTAATCAGTCCTGGAAAATCTCGCAGGTTATCCTTGGACGTAATTAGTCCCGAGACATGTTATTCGAGTGTAAATAAGAGCCCTGGCGTGGGATGTAGGTTAATCAAATGTAAAAAGTCTTGTGGGTTTTCGGAGTGTAAAGGGAGCCCTGACATGATACACAGGTTACTCAGATGTAATACACCTCGAAGGTTATCTGAACGAAAAAGATCCTAGACGCAGGTTGTTCATATGTAATAAGTCCTTGAGGTTGACCTAGAACTTAAAAGTCCTGATGTAGTATATTGTTTGGTCGTAATCAATCCTTACATATATATCTATATATGTGTGTGTTCCCATGTTTAGATGACTAGGTCATAAAGCACTTGAGGTGCACTTAGGAGGCTCTCCTTTGCTGGTAGAACACAGGTTGACCGTGGATGCTCTGTGTGCTTTGTTTTGTTTTGTTTTGTGTGGGACAAAATATATGACTTGGATACGACTAGATAAAAGTTAGGAGATGCAGGTTATTGTCATGGCAATGTAAATAAGGTCCTGAACAGTTCCTACAAGATGGATGGCTCAAGATGTGATGAAGACCTAGATGAGGACTAGGCCGACACCCAACTTGAAACAGGGTTGACATTGTACAAATTGCCGATGATAGATAGTACCATTTGATGATCGATAATAAGATGATGATGGAAGAAACTATGATGACGAATCTATGACTCCGTGATAATGAATCCATGATGAAGACTTGATGAGATGTGTTGATGACCACTAAAGAGAGAGAATACCTTCCTAGTTAAGAGGTGGTGTTGATGTATTTGTAACTTCAGAAGATATTCTGATGTATATTATCATTGTATGTTGTTGTACCCCCATTGGAGATGTGTTTTACTCCTTGTGAGATGTCTATATCATGTCTAGACCTTGAGGTACAACCTTTGTTGTAAGTTAGGGAAATAGTCCCCAGTGTAACATCATGTAATGTGTATTTGGAGTCTCTCAAAGAGAAGTCGGCCCTATTAGGGAGACAAGTTGGCTCCAGTCATGTATTTGGTCAGTCACATGAAAGGTATAAATAAGGAGGCGCTCTCCCTCATTTATACACACCTCACACTCTCAAGTTCAAATGCGAGAGGGAGAGACAAGGGAGGATAGATATATAACTACTGAATACTTCTTATTATTGGGTTTGATAATCTTATGACACAATCTTTGTGACTGTACTATTTTGAGGAAGTTTGTGGGATTTTCTCCTTTATGGTTTCCCCGGTGAAAATATTTGTGTCTTGTGTATCTATTATGTCTTATGCATATTGTTGTACTTGTTATTATTTGAGATAAAGATCCTAACTAAGCTAATAATATCTAAGAAAAACTAACATAGAGTACAAAATATAGAGGGAGGATGATTCTCCACTTCAGATGGAGTGACTGCTGAAGATCTTCGAGTTCAAGAATCTTGACATGGTATGATAGGATGGATAGCTTCCTGATGGAATTAGGAATTACTAGGAGTAAAGCGGGTTCCATCCTTTACTTTAAGGTTGAAGGTAAAACACTAGTATATGTCGATGACCTGTTTCTGACAGGGGAGGATGAACTCATTGTATATGCGAAGAGGAAGCTTTACACTGATTTCGAGATGAAATACCTAGGGATGATGCACTACTTCTTAGGCATGGAGGTGTGGCAGAGTACATATGGGATTTTCCTTGGTCAAGGAAAGTATGCCATGGAGATTCTGAAGAGATTCAAAAAGATTGAATGAAAGGCAATGAACACACCTATGACATCAAACTTGAAGCTACTGTGTGATGATTCATTATAGTCGGTTGATGCCACGATGTATCGTCAGATGATTCGTTCATGGATGTACCTGACGAATATGAGACCTGACATAACTTTGCTATGAACACCCTAAGCCTCTTCGTGACGGATCTGAGACATGTTCACTTGGTTGCTACAGAGCATGTATTGAGGTACATGAAGGGTAAAATTGACTATGGGATCAAGTATGATGCAAGTCAAAATATTAATCTACATGGTTATGTTGATTCGAATTGGCTAGGAAATGCTACTAATAGGAAGAGCACTTTGGGATGTTGCTTTAGTTTGGGATCCTGCATGATCTCCTGGTTTAGTAGGAAGCAGTCCCGTGTGGTGCTAAATACAGCCGAGGTAGGATACAATGCAAAGAGGAGTAGTGAAGCTCCAGTACATGGCAACATATGAGTAAATAACTAATGTGTTGACTAAGATGTAGTCCAGAGTAAAGTTCAAGTAGTTTAGAGAAATACTTTGTGTGATCCAGAACGAGTTCCTGTTGGCACCCCAACAAATACCCTTGATTTTTATGAAAATAAAGCCCCCCCCATGTAAATTTTTAATTCTTTCTTTTAGTTTTGTTTCATTTTTTGTTTGCTTTTTGCGGTGTTTGTTTTTTGGTTTGACTTTCATTGTGTAAGGATTTGGCGATTTGGATAACTTTGTCATTTAATTTGATTCAAAAATATTGATGTTTTAATTTATCACTGTCTTTTGAACTTTGTTTCAAGTAGCTAGTGATATGATCTCCCTTTATACATCATACTCGTTTAATTTGCTGATGCAGGATAGTTTAAAAATAGATAAATTAGAATTATTATTTTTTTAAATTAGAATTATAATTTCATGCTTGAAAGCTACAGGCTAGCAACTGATAAATATGTGTGTTTTAGCAGCTGCTAAATCTGTGTGTTTCCAGCTACTGAAATTTTTATCATAAAGTAGTTATTTATTTCATATTAGTTATTTCAATTGCATGTTTCAGAACTCATATCATTAACTTGTGAGAATCTCTTGTTAAGAGCAAATCCATATAGCCAGCAGGGCCTTTGTTCCTGCGAGAGTTAGCTATTTCAAACACACCAGGGGGTGTGTTAAGTGCCTTGTGTGGGATTTATCTCCGTGTTGGCCATAATCAGAAAAAATGTCCAATAGGTCCCTAGAAAGAGGGAGTGAGGAGTTCTAGTATGGTCGGAGATGCAAGTTGTCTTGATGATGTAATCAGTCCTGGCATGCTCCCATGCTAGAGATGATGAGAGAACGAAAAACACAAATACATGAGATATCACATGTGAAGGTAGACAGGTTTTCCTTGAATGTAAAAGATCCAGTCATGGTACATAGGTTGTTCGTACGTAATTAGTCCCATGGGTTGTCCTCAGATGTAATCAGTCCTGGTGTGGTATGTAGGTTATCTTTGGACGTTATCAGTCCTGGTACATGTTTTCCTTGAACGTGAAAGTCCTGGCATGGTACACATGTTGTTTGGACGTAATCAGTCCTGTAGGTTTCCTTGGAATGCAAAATTTCTGGTGTGGTATGCAGGTTGTTCGAACATAATCAGTCTTTGTGTGTGTTCCCATGTTGGAGATGATGAGAGGTCACAAGGAACTTGGGGTGCATCTAGACAGTTCTTATATAGTGGTAGATGCAAGTTGTATTGGTGACGTATATGAGTCTTAGCATGCTGATATGTTTGTAGAATGTAGATTGACCATGAGACAGAATGCACTTGGTGTGCTCCTAGGTGATTCTCGCATAGTCGAAGACGTAGGTTGTCTTGATGATGTAAATAATTTATGGAATGCTCCTATGTTGGTAGAACACATGTGGTATGTGATATATATCTGGGCCACGCTCCATGTATGATGATGAGATGATTTGGATACAACGAGATGACAATAGGAGACATAGGTGATTCTAGTGACAATGTAATGAATGATTCGGGGCTATACCTATGCGATGGATAGCTCTTGGATATGATGAAGACCTAGATGAAAACTAGGATTACACCCAACATGAAATAGGGATGTCTATGTAGAAAATTCTGATGATAGATGGATCCGACAGATGTAACTATTCAATGATTGACACGACAAGGAATATGGAAGAAACTACGATGATGACTCTGTGACGATGACGTGACCATATGTGTTGATGTCTGTGATGAGAGAATACCTTCCTATTTAAGAGGGAGTGTTATTGTATTGGTAACTTCAGAAGGTATTCTGTTGTATACTATCATTGTATATTGTTTTACCCCCATCGAAGATGTGTTTCCCTCCTTTAGGGATGTCATTATTGTGTATGTTCATTGATGTAAACCCTGCGTTGTAAGTCAAGGAAATAGTCCCTAGAATAAATAAAGAAAAATGTATTATTGAGTCTTCCGAGGTAGGCTGAACCCAATTAGGTATCCTGGCCGACCTAGTTAGTTAAGTAAGTCATTCAACGAAAGAGTATAAATAAGGAGATACCCTCCCTATTTGGACACACTCACTCAATTTCTCATTGGCGCATTAGGAGAGAGAGGAAAAGGAGGAAAGAGAGAGATCCATGGAAGACATATTTTTCTTGGGTTTCTCCATCTTGTGATATTGTCTTAGTGACATAACTATTCTGAGGAAGTTTGCGGGGTTTTCTCCTTTATGGTTTCCCCAAGGAATATCCTTGTTTCTTGTGTCTCTTGTGTATATTAGATATATTGTTGTGCTTGTTATTCTTTCAGATAAAGATCCTAGTTGAATTAAAGTAGAAAAACTAACACTACTATCTTAAATGCAACTATGACAACTCTTTTCAATTTTTTTTTGTAACCTTATCTATCCATTTATTTATATGATTATCTCACACATAATTCAAATAAGATATTTTCATACACTATACTATATTAAATGTATATAATTATATATATCGTTCAATAATCCAATCAATTTATTTAAGTTAAAAATATATTAAACAAGTCAACAAACTCATATTACCACACATATATTCAACAATTATTTATACTTTCAATACATAAGTAATACTTCAATAATTCATCAATCAAGCTGCTAATAACTAATGTACCCATACTAATTTATTCATTAACAGACCAATCATAATAATGTACTCACGAATCAGTGTATATGTGGCCAACACACACGTCCTAAGTGTGGGTACTGATAATCACTTTTAATTCCCTTAGTGTATCATTATTATATGCTTGCAAACAATGTACATAATAACAACATAACAATGCCTCATTTATCATTCATAATCATTCATACAAAAGTAATAAAACTGAATTAGATAAACATAATGAAGCAATCAAGCATATAATCATAGTGGTTAGTAACAATGAATAACACCATCCAATACATTGTTAGTTCCCTCCATCCCCATCAATACTCCAACCACCTAACCACCACTACATCCATCTCTTAACCTCACCATCCCATCCTCTACTAGAATATACTGTGCTGTCGACTATACCAACCTAACCACATATAGAACCCGTAAGCAGCATTGTCGACTCCTACAAATCGACCAAGATCCCCCAACTTGCACCCACTAGTTGTCATCACATGTCTAGGGGAGTGTGCTCAACACAACCCTCCCACGATTCCAGGTTTCAGGGGATAAACTATGGGAAATGCCTCCACCCCCCTTGATAGTCCCAGGGTCAACACCCTACATCAACTATACTTTGCTATCTTTGTTCTAAGGGGCCTTTTCATTGCTCATCATCCACTTTGGGCAAGTTGTGGTTCCTATCAAAACTCACACTCAACCGCAAGTCATAGAAATATTGAAATTCATAATTAAATAACATGAAAATTGATATGACATCATTATCCTATTAATGTCCAAGGCATATCGTGCCCCTTGGAACTGTAGGAATTCGACTGTCTCGTAGCCAATCGACATGTGGGTTAGTTCATCATTAACATAAAACTCATATATAAACATATCTTACTCTTTTAAGTGATAATATCACTAAAATAAAATCTAAATAATCTTGTAATTTCATTTGAAGCATACATTAAACCCCCTCTATATCCAAAGTACAAACTAAATTGATATCCACATACTGATATTCCACATTGAATTTTCATGTCAAATGAACTAACATACTCATCATCATTAATAAAATAAAATTTTAAATTCCATTTACTATCCACACAAAGGGAGTCCAATGTTCACATAACAACACCCTTAATCAACCTAACTAGTCCAACATGTTATAATCAAGTAAAAGTGTTAGGCTAATTCATACTAGAGTTTTAACTACTAAGTGGTCAAATATGGGGAATTGCATAGAATATTTATGGAAAGAAGAAGAAGAAGAAGAAGAAGAAGAAGAAGAAGAAGAAGAAGAAGAAGAAGAAGAACCTCCCTTCATGGAGATGAATGCAAAGTCAAATTCAAAAGAAGATATTGTTATGGATCTTGAAGCAGAATAAGAAGAAGAACCTCCCTTCATGGAGATGAATGCAAAGTCAAATTCAAAAGAAGATATTGTTATGGATCTTGAAGCAAAATTCATCAGTTCCTTTGTTTGTAGAAATTGACAGACCGAGGAAAGATAAAATAAAGAAGAAGGAAGTATCATGATCTTTATGAAACAAGAAATACAATTGTCCACTTGAAGACTCCATCTTGAATAGGATTGAAAAGGTTAGAAGAAGCAATTAAAGGTCAGCTCAAGGAAAAGGAAGAAATATATGATAATCTAGAATCTTAACTTGCCTCATTAAGAAAGGCATTAGAAGAGTCAAATTCAAAGTAACACATAAGTTTGAAGAGCACTAAAAATTTGAATGAAATCCTCAGTCACCAAAGATCATTATTCATCAAAATAGGTATTGGCTATCATAAGGCCCCTGAAGAAGATGCGAACAAGGTAGATGAAGAAAATCCCAAAAGTTATGCCAATGTTCTAAAAGGATCCATCAATAATGAAATACATATGAAACGAAATGATGATCGAAAACAAACTGATAAGTTCACAAGAGCAGTTCCTCCAAGAATATCTTTCACACGTAGGTAGCAAAATGTGTTCTTTGGAAATTGTTTCTCTTGTAATAATTTTGGTCATAAAGCAATAGCTTGTAGAGCTTACACAAGAAGTGATAATGTGAGAAGTAGAAATACAGATCCTTATCAGACCTCAAAGGATGATTATGTGAGAAATAGAACTAGAAGTTCTTATGGGTTTTCTAACATAATACAATTCATTTGTTCCCATACTTGATGTTGAATACTATAAATGCAATAACTATGGGCACAAAAACTAATACTATAGAAGAAATATAGCAAGTTATCATAATCAAAACATGGAAAAAAATGTCATCGCAAAACATAGAGCATAATACTCGAAGGTTTGTAAAAAAAGTAAAAGTAAGAATATCCATTAGAGACAATCTGCGTAAAATAATAGAAGAATGAAGAATGAAGAATGTGGACTTGCTCTTTATGCTCAAGATAAAGGGAACTAATGTCATATTTACAATGGATGTTCAATACACATGATAGGAGATAAGACCAAGTTTCTCACCTTAAAGGAAGAAAAATGAGACATTCTTAATTTTGGAGATATTTCTTATGGAAAGATAGTTGCAAAGGGTATTTTTAGTCTTGATAAATGAGATAAAATACCAAATGTCTTGTATGTTGAAGGGATAAATAAAAATGTTGTGTTAGCCAAATGTGTGATCAAGGTTATAACCTCACATTTGATTCTAAAGGACACGAGATAAGGAAAGCATGATTAGTAAGATTAGTGGCACATGCAAATATAAGCTAAAGCAATGTATACATACTCAATGAAGGAAAAATGTTGAAGGAAAACACAAGCTTAGGGGGAGCAACCCTTTTCCATTGATGCCAATGGGGGAGAATTGCTGGAAAAGGAGGAGTTGAAGGTAGCAGGAGTATCTACAATTTGTTGCAGAATTGTCTAAAGGTTACTATAAATGAAAAAGGGGGAGACTTTTGGAAATATTATTTGCATTTATTTCAAAGAAAAGGGGAGACTAAAGATAAATATCGCAAGATGGAGATTGTTGGAATTATTGTTTTTGGATTTTTGATGCTTAGTTTGGATACCGTATAATTGAAGGAAGTTTTACTCTATATACCTATATCAAATTGAAGTACATGTTACATCATTGGAAATATTATTATGAGTCCTTTCCAATGGTATATGGAACTCCTTCTAACTCCATAGGAATGAGGATATATGAAAGGATTTGTAAATTCAACCCAACCAGAATTTTGGTTTGCCCTTCCAAGCTATTGAACAATGTTTTGTCAGACCAAAAAGTTAAATAAGAAGAGTATAAATAAGAGGATTACTTCCTCATTTGTTCACTCACTCATACAAGATATGGAGATCTGATAGTAGAGGCACACTATTGAAAAGGGTTGCAACATTTGGAGAAGAGGATGAGCAAAGATTGAGTATCATTCCAAAAGGGGAGATTTTCAGGTAAGTATGGAAGTTTTGCTATGAATGATGTTCTATGATGTTTCAGATAGTGCAAATTAAATAAATGTAGGAAAGATATTGAAGTATAGGTGGTCCAAGTTTCTTATTCCAATTCACTATATTTTAAAAGATACGACCTTTGGAATTTAGGGTTTCTGATTGATCTTGAAATCAACTTCAAAGAGGTCAGTGTGGCACTTTCACTATATCTTTTGTTCTAGGACTTGCTAGAGCATGAAAATTGGAGGAGATAGAACATAAATCTTGAAGTAATTGTGGTCCAAGTTTTATATAAATCAAGAGATTGGACTTATTTTCATGGTGCTTCTCAAGAAGACCCATATGTTAGTGGGGTTTGTGATCATGTCTTATTCACATGGATTCACATGTATTAAATTATAAAGTTGGACTAGGAAGAGGCTCAAATAACTTTGCATTGATAATGACCTTAAAGTGAATTGTCATGCCAATGTTTGAAAAATATGTTCAAAAAATCCAAATATTTGGTGACTCTTTTATGGTTATAAAATGGATGCAGGGGTTATATATTTGATGTAATTTCTTATTAAGGCCCACATTTGAAGAGATCCAAATTTTCACTTCTCGTTTTAATCATATATATTTTCTTCACATTTATGAGGAAAATAATGAATTAGTTATTGATCCTTGTCATTTAAAGAATACACTAGATGATCTACATATATTCCAAAACCCTACTTGGCACATCATTTCAATTGCAAAGATGGAATCTGCTTAACTTATACTTCTCTAGTTATGCCTTTTATCAATCTAGGTCTATCTTCATGATCTTCACAAGTAAAAGTTTTAACATAACAATTTAATATTACTTTATGAGTCTCCAACCAATCTATCATTATGAGGACATCATACGAATCTAGAAACAAAAATGTTTAATTATGCTTTTGTCTTTAACCCATTCATGTTAAAAAGACAATTATTTATTAAATCTGTCACCTTTCTTTTGAGAGCCTGTAGCTAACTAATCTGGCCAAGATTTTTGATGTTTTACAAGCTTATACTACTGAGGGTGAAATGTAGCTTAAACTTGATCCCGGCTCAATTAAAATAGATACGGTTTTTTGAGAGATTTTACCTTCTATTTCCACCATAGAATATTGATGGTAATCTTACTTGTCGTCTAGTGCAACAATTATCCTGGGAATATTTCTACCAATATCATTAATTGTTGTGGAATCCTAAATATTATAAACAATTCATTTTCCTTTATCCCGGTGTGGGTAGATTCTAAGTAAATGTTGTTCACCGCAACCCCAACACTTTAAAGGTTACCTAGCAAGTTCACTTGGCTTTTTGTTTACATAGCTTGTAAAATTTGTCCTACTTTGGACTAATGGATGTGGATAGTTATTGTTTATATTAGAATATCTTGGACATGTTTTTGAATGGTGAAGGTTTAAAGATGTTCCTTCTTTGATCAGATCTATCTTGTTTTCTATATTTCCATGCCTTAAGTATTTCTAATTTGTGTTTATATTGTTTATAACAAAGTCTATATTTTCACATGGTATCCTCTGATGTTTTAGCGTCACCAAATTATATTCCTCCATTTTAAGACCATGGAAAACATATTAGGAATCAGTGAATTTTAAAATTTCCATTTTTAATATAAGGAACATATCTTAAAAGTTCCAAAATATTATTCAACATCTCATCTATGGTGATTTTCTCCAATCTCATGAGTTCATAAAACTCTCTTGTTTTCTTCTCAAAATATATTTATGATAAGTACTTACATTTGAAAACTTTCTTAAAATTTTCCTAGTTTATTTCCTTCTCTTTGATCCCTCGAACTAGTTTAAGGGCTTGCCACCATATACTAGCCTTACCATTTAAGTTATATATTTCCATTATAGCTTTCATGTTTCTTGAGTTATCATAAATTTGAAAGTACTTACTCATTCCTGATAACCATGATTCTCGTTCTTCCCTTGTCTTTGTCTCCCCATTAAATGTTGGTGATCCTATGTTTTTAAATTCCCTTATTAGATGGTCTCTACATTTCCTACTCCATTTCAGTGTGATTTCTTAGTTTTTCCTTTCTTATATTTTTCGTATCAGTTTCCCTTTTATTAGATGAATTATTTCAACTATCTGTTCCATCACTTGAATTTTCATAAATGTGAGTTTTGTTTTTCATAGAATCCATTCCAGCATCGCTAGAGGTTTGAACCTAAACTTTATGCCTTTTGATTTTAGATAAATTATGTAGGAGAACTTCATTTAATTCCTGTTGTTCTTCATGTGCTTTCATAAGTTTTTCATTATCTACTTTATAAATTTGTAATTCAACTATTAAAATTGTCATAGTCTCAATCGCTCCTGAAGGAATCTCTTGTTCACTTTTGCCATTGGGATCTCCCACTAAATGGGCTTTTGGGGTGTGTAGATAAACATTTTCCTGAGGATTACAACATTTTTTTAACTCTTTTATTCTTTCTTCTTGTACAATTAAATTGATAGTTTGTTAGTAGATTAACATTTAAATTTTTGGATCCTAAGAGGCCCAAGTGCTGTAACCCACAACTTTTCCACCACATGTAATAAGACCCCAAAATTACCATCTAAACATTTTTTTGGTTGTTCATAATACCCTTTGTTTTATCCCTTGGACTTTTATTATTATTTCGATGTTGTGGCATTATGGCATGATGTGTCAGGAGTATGGTTTGCACATTATTATTAATTAATAAAATAAAAAAACTGATATTGACCGATGCCACATAAAGGAGTATGAAGAACCATGATGTTACGAGCAAAGGGAAGTGGGAAAGTGTGATGTTAAGTGTTTGTGTCTATGTTGGTGGATCCTGTTGACTTATGCACCCTCTTATGTTGTGTTTTTCCTTGATTTATTATTGCAGGATGATTTTTATTAAAATTGGAGTCACTCTCTCTCCTAATGCACCCCCTTGAGTGCCACTTGGCGTTTCCCCTCATGAAAGTTGTAAATCCTCCTTAGTGGTTTTATATTAAGGGAAAGTAAATCCTCCTATGAATCTCTCTCTCTCCCCCAACTTGAGTTATCCATGAGGAATTTGAATTGGTTGGTGTGTGCTTCATTTTCTTTCTCTCTCTTGATTTTTTGCTTCATTCTCTTGGTTCTTGCTTAACTCACTCATGTGCATTGCTCTTTGGAATTTGGGAATTTAGTTTGCTGCCATTGGTATGCATGAGAGCCTATTATATAGTCGTATTTTTGTATGGTTGGTATGCCCTTGTTGAGCCTATGCCTAAGGAGAGAGACTTAGTTGTTGCTAGTCTATCTGCCCTGGAGCTACTTGTCCTGGACTGGAAGTGATGTGGAATCCACTTTCCATTGGATGTAGTTGGATTGATGGTATATTAGTGTTTTTTTGAGTATACCTTTCCTAGATATGTATGTCATGTATTGGAAATAGTGGGATCTATTTTCCATTGGAATACAGTTGGATCGATGGTAGACTTGTGACTATCTATCTCGGAGCTACTGTCCTGGATCAGAAGTGATATGGAATCCAATTTCCATTGGATTTGTGGTTGAACCAATGATAGTTGAGTTTTATGGTTGAGTGCACTCTTGCTTGTGGCATCATGGTTCGAGCTCGAGGGTGACTGTTACACCTAAAATAGGTTTCTATGATCAATCCTGTGAAGTGACATGGCCAAACCATATTTTGAGGAGCTTTTTTCCTAACTATACGAGGTCTTACACATCCTTCCTCTTGACATAGGGAGTCTTACTTTCATGGAACCTCTTACCCATTGAGATAGTGCACCAATGACACTCGCTGCCTCAATACAAAGAACACCGATGCAACTTGTCCATGTATAAGGAGAGTCAGTATTGTAAAAAAGGTAAAAAGATAAGATTTCAAAAACCTTCTAGATGAAATTCCTCGTGGAGGCTTTTTCCAACTGCTTGGAGTACGTGAAATTCATACACCTAACCTCTAAGGATCATTCCTCACCTTCCTCCTAAAATATCTCAACCCCTTTGGGATTTCTTTGGCCTATATATACAAGCTTCCCTTCATGGATAAGGGGAAGAAAGAGAACCAAGGGAGCACCTTTATGCTGTTGGAATCATTGCTGGTATAGGAGGCAAAGAGTGTGGTTGCGAGTGAGATTTGTAGAGCTTGTAGAGTGTATGTGAAAGTTATGTCAAAGGCATTGTGATAACAAGGCTTCAACGTCAAGGATTTGGTTGTATATTTCTTCTCTTATATTATTAATACAAACATGTTCCCCTTTCCCATGAATGATTTGTGTTAATATCGATCATCCATTACTTTTCTCCTTGACTATTAGTCTACATCATTGAATTATATTCTTGATTTCACTATTGTATCTTGTTCTTCATATTCATTCACATGTACAATTGACCACTGGAGAATTACAAAGTAAGGATCACCTTCATCATTGAGGAAAGAAAGCTTCACATTCAAGTAGTTCCATGATCTAGGGAAAGGATGCATCGCTGTGACTTTTTGTTCTAGATTTTCCCCATGTAAACTAGGGAAACAATATTTGTCCACATTGATTGAGGATTTATGATAACAAAACTGGCGACTCTGATGGAGATGTAATAATCAGATCTATGAGTTTTGATTACAAGATTACAAATTTTTTTTCTCGCTCATTTAAAGATCTAAGGTGAGAAATCCATCTTATTTCAACCCTATTTTCCTTCTTCAGTTCATGTCTACACTTACCAAAATTCCAATTTGGTTTACAATTGATTATTCTAAATGTTATTTGTGTCTTTCATATTTCTAGATCCGTTCACGCACCTGGGTTTATTTGAAAGAGAGATAGATTGTCCTTGACTCCTTTTTACCATTGTCAAGGAGTTCCGTTGACGCCTTATTCCCATATTCAAGGAGTCCTGTTCACGCTGTTCTCGAGGAAGCCAAAAGCGTCGCCTACCAGACGACGCCCTGGTTCCACCCTGTAGAGTGTGCTGAGGTAGGCCATCTCCAACTCTATGGTATTTTCTTTTCTTTTTCTTTTGTCAATCTGCTTTTCTGCTCATTGATAGGTCTGATAGAGAGTGTTTACCCTGAATGTACTTTTTAAGTTCAGATCTTGAAAAGTTGTCTTAATAAAAGCTCTGAAACCGAATAATTTTGTGTCGAAATTTTGACTTGGATTTATTATTTTTATGATTGATATCTTAAAATCTCTTTATAGATCCGTAGAAAGGAAAAATAGTATGGTTTCTTGCACTTTTGTAGTGTGTTTGTTTGCGTTCCTTGGTCCTAAATTATATAAAAAACATAACAAAAAGTTTGATTTCTTTAATTTGGTTTGATTAGATTATTAGAAGTGTTTTTTTTTTGAAGTTTGATTAAGGAAAGAATAGGCATTAAAAAACCTTTCCCTTTTCATATTAGAGATCTTTTTAGCATTAGCATTAGAGCTTTTGCTTGTATGAAAGTATTTAAATTTTGAGGAATGAGTTGTTTGAATCACATGGTGTTTTCATTTCATAATTTGAAAGGAAGAGTCTCTTCCTTACTCTAGATAGAATCCATCAAAATTAAAATTGCACTGCATATAAATAATTTAATCTTGAAATTATTTCACATTCCACAAACATTCACTAACCATCAAGATAAAATTTAATGGTAGATTAGGTTAAAATTCTTAGTAATTTGAATTATAGGTTAGAAGACGTGTTCCGAAATCTATAAAAATAGGAGTTGTCTTTCTTTTCCTGCACTGCATCTCGGGGATCGCGCGGATATTCCACATACCAATTGGTGTATTGAACGGTTTTTCATGTACCCTCGAGGTATATCAAAAAGTTATTTACGTACTTGATAGTATATCAAAAGGACCCTTTCGAACAGTTGTGCATTAGATAACACTAACACGGATTTGAGCTCCCACATACATTGTGTATAACGGGAGACCATTCTAGGAACCGATATCAACTGGGAAAATCCTTTTGGTCATCTTGTTGAAGGAATAGAAAAAGAACAACACTCAGGGAGAAACTACATACATGCCATCGAGGTAGTCGGGTATTTAGGAAAGGGTACAATCCCAATCATCCTTGTATCATATTACTATTGAACCCCGCGGTATATCACGAGTTGCGACAACATGACACTCCTAGTGAGGTTCCAATTTTTTCAACCCCTCTTATCATTTGCTTGTGACCTTAGCTTGCGTAGAATTGTTTGTGTGTGATCTTTTTGACTAGAAGACCTTTAGAGCAAGAGTGTTTAGCCATCATTCTGGATGAAAAGCCTATGAGGATATCTTGTATATTGCATGGTTTACCACCTGAATTTCCTCCTACCTTGGAAGAAAGATAAGGGGTGATCATGTACCAACCTGTCACAACTGATCCTTCTATGGAAGGCGTTCCGGTTGTTGAATCAGGAGAAGAGTATTCTTCTTTAGAGAATCTGTTTGCCTATATGCCAGTACTGGCAATATTTCCTCCTTCTCATGATTCAACCTTTCATTTCCCTACAAAAGGACATTCTAGTGCACAAGATTGGGTGTTCTCCCAACCGTAGATTAACCCATGGCATCAGAATTTGGTCCAATGGCTCCTTTTTAGGAGACTTCCTTGGGATGAACAAATTATGAATATGACACTACTGCTTTATCTTATGCCACCCCACCACCTAATATGAGATTATTATTACCAACCGATGAGTATTTTAGAGCTCTCTATGAGACGGTGTCCAATTTACGCATTCGAGGGGAAATCATAAGAAGGAGGAGTCTCTCCACTTTTCTCGACCATTCAGAAAGAGCCACTCCCAAATACCATGGCCCTGTTTGGTCTTATGCTTCTACCGTATCCAAAAGTGATCCAAAATACCAGTTCAATTTGTAGTTTCTTATGATCCATGCCAACCTTTTATCCCTACCCTATTAGCTCAAACTCTCCCGTTTATCACTAATTCTCCTATGAACCTTGTGGCTGGGGGGAAACCCCTAGAATAAGTTGTCTCCACAATCATGAGAACTAGCTTAATATCAGGCAGAGTGTTTCTCTAGGGAAACCCTTGGCTGGAGTACCCTCCATGACTGTGAATGTGATTATTCCTTCCTCCTCACTAGGACAACCATAGTGGGTCCAACCAATGTCTAATAAACCTACAAGGGGGTGCCTTTACCCAGGAAATCAACCGACAATGGTTAACCAAAATTACCAACCCATTGGGTCAGTAAATGTTTTTCTTGACCTCCCTTATCTTGGAAACCCTAATACCCCATGGGATAAACCCAATTGTTCGAATGTCCCTACATACAAAATCCCATTTTTGAACATGTATGGAGGCCCACCCAGAAGTCCCCCATTTGGAGGCCCACCTGGAGGTCCACCTAGAGGTTTGCCACCAGGAGGTCCACCATCGGGAGTTCCGCCACCCAGAGGTCCACCACCTGGAGGCCCACCATACCGAAGTCCACCACCTAGAGGTCAACCGTCTAGAGGCCCACCTAGAGGTCCACCACCTAGAGGTCCCCCATCGGGAGGACCACCCCCTGTAGGATCATCAGGTGGATCTTTTGGAAACTAACCACAACCAAACCAACCTATTATCAGAGGATCATCGATACCCATTTATCAATCCACTCATGGCCCTACTGGTACTCATATTCCTTACCAATATTACCAGTATCCGCAACCTAATCAACAACTTCACTTTCTGGATACACTTGATATACCAGATTTTTCATGATTGATTAACGATCTTATTCACCATGATCCTTCATGGCCCTCTGTTCTGGTAAAGTTAGCTTTGCATATACCCAAATTTGACGACAAAACTAGTGAATACCCCAAAAACCATGTTATGACCTATCATTTGTGGTGTTCATCCAAATATCTAATGGATGGTTCTATATGTTTGATATTGTTTCAAAGGACTCGCATCGGAACCACTTCCAAGTGGTATATAGAATTACCTCAACGCTCTTTTTGGTATTTTAGTAACTTAGCAATGGCATTTTTAACACATTTTCAACTCCCAATTCGGTACGAAATGGGTATGGATCTTTTCACCTCACTGTGTCAAACCACTTCCACCCATATATCTAACCACATACATGAGTGGAGATGACAATGTAGATTGATTCAATCCCCCATCCCTAACCAATTACTCATCGATTGGTTCACTAAGTCATTGCTCCCGCCCATTGCCCGAGATGCTGCCATGGGAGGTGCTGTCATAGAAGAACAAGCCATCAATCGAGCTCAGTACCCGGAATTGGTTTATACATAGTCAGAAAATTTGTATGACCTAATCCCACACGCTCCTCGTCTTACTTTGGACCCCTTAAGACCTTCAATAGAACCACCAGCCGATGGTGTACTTGGTTCTGTTCATACATAGTTGGTGACTAAATCCCCCCAAAAGAAAAACCAACCTGCTAGCCAGACCGTCAAATTTACCAAGACCACTTTTTCTCCTATTTCCTCTACCAAGGTAAATGCTATTCAATCCTCATAATCTTCAGGAATGAAGAAGAAAGGAAAGAATAAATCGAAGAAATATGAAAATCGATAGGAGAGTAATAAAATACAAAACACATATGTCAAATCTAAGAATTGGAGAAAGGAAAAATTTTCCTGCCTCATATGTGGAGGTGACCACTTCACCAAAGAGTGTCCTTAGCATGAAGAGGTCAACAAATATTTGAAAAACACTCCCACCCTAGCAGTCTTAACCGATCCTTTCCCTACCCAACAATAATTGATTGATCATTAATCCTTGCACAAGTCTTCTTTGTCTTCTATAGATGAGGTTAAAATGATGTACAGTGAATCGATTAGTCTTAACACAAATCCAAGAACTATGACCCTCCTCTAGAAAAGAAAGATAATAACACTTCAACTGATAAACCTACGGTTTCCAGCCCTCCTAAAGAAAAGAAAGATAATAAAAATTCAACCGATAAACCTACGGTTTCCAGCCCTCCTCCTACCAATGACCTTCATATTGAAAAACCTATCCTCAACACAGTCCTCTGTCCACCAAAGAGTACAATTCAAAAATTAGTATTTAACCCGAGTGCATGAGCTCCTCAATACTACAGTGTAATAGAAGATTTGGCCCATGCACCATGTGCTATGTCCACCCTCTAAGTACTCCAAACATGCCCACCGTAGAGGAAGAACTTGTTGTTGGCTCTTGGAGCTATGGATCCTAAAAATAGTAATACTATTTCCTTCAAACTAGATGATTTTAAGTCAAGGCTCTCCCATTAGTTATCTTTCCAACTGTCTATGAAAGTCATTGGGAATAAAGTCCATCACACCGTGTTGGAGAAAGGTAGGCTCGACTTCTGTCATGTCTCTGTCATGTTGGAGAGCAATAGGATATCCTGAAATTAACCATTCACCTACTACTTTGAAGGCCTTTGATGGTCATGGTTTTCAACCTTATGGATTATCACCCTCTCTCTTGATTGAAATAGGGGGAAAATCTGTGTCCATCCATTTAGAGGTAGTCGATGCTCCTTTAGACTACAATCTCCACCTAGGTAGGAATTGGTTCTACACGATGTAGGAAGTTGCCTCATCCATATTTCGAGTGGTCCGATTCCCATTCAAAGGGAAGGTTTTTACGGTTGATCAATTGGAGTTTTGTTCTCCAGACACAAGTTCTAATTCTGCGAGTAATGTCCCACTCCTGGCCTCTTCAGCTCTGCAGTATCAGAATGTAGGGCTAGGTCTCCTCAAATATTCCTCACTTATGGGAGGCTTTCCATTAAAAAATCCTCCCCCTTCACAGGACGCGTTTGTGAAAAATATCTCCTCTAGGAGCCATGACACTTCAGACAAAGAGAAATCAATTGTTGATCAGACACTTTTCAGTCATTTTGAAGAGACTTACCAGGCTATCGAGTCCACCAATGATCCCACCATTAATGATCATCTTTTGGTGGCCTCTGACCCTTATCACCTACCATATTGTTAAATCCCCCCCATATCTAGATTATCTTTCACAACCTATTCAATGAGATGAATCCATCATGGAAGTCATTAATTTATATGAGATGCCTTAGAAAGACCATCATCACCGATTCTCTTTCCTTCCCAATTACCAAATGGTAGAAGATATTTTTTGAACACTGGTTTCATATGATATTGTAACTACACCTTAGTCATCGATACTCATTCACAATGTTGATTCTGAGGGTAATATGAGTAATATTACTAAGACCGTTCCGGTTGACATATCAGTAAAACCTAGAGTTGTAGAGAACATTCACTTGGGCCAGAATTGTTCTTCTTTAGAACTTAGGTCTTATACGACTCTTTTTAGGGAATTTAGAGATATTTTTTCTTAGACGTATGAATAAATAACAGGGATATATTCTTCGATCACCATTCATGAGATCAGGACTTACTTTTATTCCAAACCAGTCTGTCAAAATTTACGTCAAGTACATCCACCGAAAGTAGAAACCATTAAGGAAGAAGTTGAAAACAATCTCAGGGCTGGGTTCATTTACCCTGTTCTATTGACATAATGGGTTTCTAATATTGTTCACATGAACACAAAATAGGGGACGATTATGGTTTGTATCAATTTTCAAGATTTTAGTAGGGCTTTTCCTAGGGATAATTTCCCTACTCCTTATATCGATCAAATCATCGATAATTGCACCGAGAGAATTATATTTTCATTCATGGATGGATTTTCTGGCTATAATTAGATACATATACTCATTTCTAATCAACATAAGATGACCTTCATTTTCCCATGGGGGACCTTTCCTATATAACGTTTCCTTTTGGCCTAAAAAACGTTGGTTCTACCTTTCAACATGCCATGTCTTATGCTTTCCATGACATCAATTTTTTTTTGGAACCGTACCTCAATGAATTACCTTCCCATTTGCAGCATCGAGAGCACCATGTTGACCATCTAAGAGCCATTCTTCTCAGGTGCCTTCATTACAAAATTCGGTTGAACCCACACAAATGTGTTTTTTGTGTTGAGATTGGTATACTGCTTGGATTCATTGTTTCCAAGGACAACATCTGCATAGACCCGTTGAAGATTGAATCCATCTAGGCCTTACCATCATCTACCAACGTTACTGAGCTTCAAAGTTTGCAAGGGAAGGAAAAATTTCTGCGTTGTTTTGTTTGGAACTACGCTGAGAGGACACACGGTTTCATGCATTTGTTAGAAAAGAACATGACCTTTGTTTGGGATGACTTTGCACAATATGAATTTGACACTCTAAAACATGCAATTACACACACACATGTGTTGCATCCACCATATTACACTAGGGATTACTATTTGTATGTGGCTGCGTCATTAACTACCATTGACATGGTACTAGTTCAATAGATGCACACGACTAGGAACATGTGATTTATTACCGATGTAAGAGTCTCCTTGACTCTGAAACCCGTTATTCACAAGTTGAGAGTTGGCTCTGGCTGTAGTCATCGCAGTCCAGAAATTTTGTCACTACATATTTCTCCGAACAACTACTGTGTACGCAGAATCTAACCCCATGTATTACATCTTGACTCATTAGATGCTTAGGGGAAAATACTCTCACTGGAGAAAATACTCTCACTAGATTGCTATCCTCTAGGAATTTGAGTTAGAGTTTGCAAAATCTAGTTCAAATAAGTCCCTTGTATTTGCAGAGCTTATGTGTGACCTTCCCTGTATTACTGAGGATACATAACCCTTGGATTTATTACCCAATGAATCTTGTTCCTCATTTGTACGTCTGACCCCTGGTATGAAGATTTGATTTCATATCTATAGACCCAATGCTTTCATCCTAAAGCAACTCGAGATGAATATCATTGTATTCATCATCATGCCAAGTATTATCTTATCGTCAATGATACATTGTACCGTCGTGGCAATGATGCAATTTTGTAGTGTTTCTTAACTCATGAAGAGGCTAAAATAGTTTTGAATGACTGTCGAGTCTGGAGCATGTGGAGGTCATATTTCTAGGATGGCTACCTCTCAGAAATTTTTATGCGATGGGTACTTTTGGACCTCAATATTCAAATATTGCATGGAGGCCATGAAAAAATGCCCACCCTACCAACTTTTTCAATCCAAAAAGTGCACCCACCCTGATCCTTTACATCATATCATTGTTGTCAGCCTTTTTGTGAAATGGATCATTGTTTTTATGCATTGTAATCCTGCCTCAGCTGAGGGGCATGGTTACATCATCGTAGTTGTGGACCACTTTACAAAATGGGATGAGGCAATGCCTACATATGTCGAAGATGGAAAAACTACCTCCCTATTTATTTTCAATCACATAATCACTAGGTTAGAGTCCCTCAAGCCATTGTGAACGATCATGGTTCGCATTTTGAAAGCCAGATGATGTTAAAACTAAGTGCCAAACTAGGTTTTAATCATGATAACTATACACCCTACTACCCTTAGGACAATGACTAGGTTGAATCCATCTACAGGGTGTTGAAAACTATGCTTTAATGGATGGTAGGATAATCCAAGTCCAGTTGGCATTTGTAATTATTTTCCACATTATGGGATTATAGGACTACCGTTAAGACATCTACCGGCTTCACCCCATTTCAATTAGTGTATGGACTAGAAGCTACTCTCCCAATCGAATGTGAGGTTCCTTCTCTAAAATTTGGTATATAACTGCTACCCAATACCACTTTAGAGGAAGAACAGTTCGTGTACTTGAACAACCTTGACAAGACTCGTCGATATGCCACCTTAGTTAATGAGGTACATAAATGATGAATTAAAGCTTAGTATGACCGATCCATTCAAACTTTCCTCTTCAACGGAGGTGACCTAGTATTGACATATGACCAGAAACACGAGAAATTGCGAGGTGTAAAATTAGAATCCATGTGGCATGGGACTTACATTGTGAGTCACGTATTAGAGAAAGGAGCTTACGATATGATAGAATATGATGGAATACCATTAGGTGAGACTGAAAACGGGCTTTACCTCAAGAATTACTATGCCTAAGTCATCTAGAACAGATACTTTGTACATATTGTTTATAGAATATTTTGTGTAGTTTGTGTTGTGAATGTAAAATGTGTATTAGGTAATCCTTCTTCTCTAGTGTTGCATTTAAATGGACAAATGATCACTTACTCTAGATTTGTGGATGGTGCTAGCCATTATACTATGAATATTAAATTGGTGACTTGTGTATTGTATTCCCCTATCGACGATTTGGTAAGCTCAGGTGGAACTTGTTTGGGTCCTGCTACAAGCAATCTTGTAGAGTACCATGTAGTGATTCATTTGTTAACTAAAGCTTTAACTAGTGATGTGAGTCAGATCAGGGTTTATCTAGATTCAGAGTTAGTTGTGCATCAGTTGAACCATTTCTACACCACCTGTAACCCCTTACTTCTTCGTATGTTCCAAAGAGTTCAACTTTTAGAAAGGTATTTTGAGTATGTATCCTACCATCACATCCCCAGACATTTAAACACGGTAGCTGATTCATTAGAAAACTATGTTTTGGATTGATACTTAGCTCATGTCTAAATGTTCATTTTTAATTTTTGATCACATATAAAATATCATAAAAGAAAACACATATAGGTATCCATGTTAGGATTATTAATCCTCCCTTGTCCAATTTGGTCATATATCTAAATCAAGAGTCATGTCTAAATCGAGAGTCCACCCAGTCTATTTTTAGTCACTAGCACCATTGGGTCTACTTGGCCTAATTGGGGCACATGTTTCAGTTACTAAAGTGTGGGGAACACTAATTGAGGCCTATTGCCACTGATTTCACTTGCATGCATTAGTTTAGGAGCCTCCTAGACCAATCCCTAGAATTTAGGAGCCACTGGAGTGCCGAAACCAACCAAGGTCAGTTGAGATGAATTGGTGACTAGTCAAGCTCAGTTAGGAGTCAGTTACATTCAGTTAGCGCTAGGTTTGCATGGATGCATACAGGAGAGGCGCATTTATCACCTACCATAGTTAGTTAGCCTCAGTCAACACTAAAGTAGACACTTGAGTTGTGTTTTAGAACTCCGTTGAACTCCGGTAACGGTTCAGACAAGGTCAGTTAACTATTGAGTCCTCCGACAGTGATTTAGACAAGGTCTTAGTTACCTTCAGTCAAGTAGAGTCTAATCAGTTCGAATTTCCTCATGTTGATTCGAATTTCATGTGGCTATTTAAATCATTGTACTTCATTGTAATTATTATCTAATTACTCTTTGATTAATGAAAAGCATTCACAGTTGCAAGCCATTTTTGCACTATTTCATTCTTCAATAAGTGAGTAAATTGTGTGATCTATATTGTGAGTTGTGTGTTTGTCCACAGATCTATGTGCTCAATTTAATAATCCATTCATGCACATAACACATCACATACACACACATCTATAAAAAAAGTGTTTTATATATAACTGATACTAAGACAAAAACTGGATCCATAAGCTTTTGGTGTACCCAAAATATGGAACCATCAAGTTTATAGTACATAAAGAGGTCAAATATGAAGCTTTGAAGCTTTCAATGTGTATACAATACAAAAATAGGAGTCAATATAGACTAACCCTCATTCTAATGATAACACATAACAAAACGAGCCACTCTGCGGAGTAGCCTCCCAAAATGCCCTGACACTCCTGTAGTATGTCGCTGATAATGCCTAGGAAGGTCATCAATATAAATGTCAGGAATCCCCACATCCATCCTCTGGAGGTTGTCTTAAATTTCTTGAAGCTCCTCCTCTGCCTCTACATTCTTGATGGATATATCTCTAACCACCCATTTCCTTTCGATAGGCAAGGCCCCTATAGGTTTGGATGGACCAATGTCTGCAAAATTGTAGGATGTGTCTTAATATCACAAAAAATACAAAAAATGAGATATGATATAAAACAAAAACACAATTAGATAGTATCCTTCTTACCTTGGTCATCCCATTGGTCATCCCACTCGTCGTCCTTGGGAAACAGAAGACCAGGGTCACCCCCGAAGTTAGTCCCTACATATGCGTATTCCTTGACCATCAACATTTGGCCCAATATCCAATAGAAAAATACAGAACCATAGGTCACAGTAGGCCCTCCACCACCTCCCTAACAGGCCATAGCATTGACTCATTGCAACATCCATGGATCCTCGTGCTCCAACTCATTAAGAGGCACTTGTGGACGTAACAAAGGAGCCCTCTCCAAGAAGAATAATACTACTACCATCCCGTATCCAAACTGTTTTAGGTCACCTCGTCAATGTTTTCTAAGCTGGTCCTTGAGGCTTACCAATAGCCCCTCACTACAATTGAATATGGTTGGAGCCATGCAATCCAATGCATACAACATGTGTGCTCGGGAAGTCTGATGAGAAACTCTACTGCCTGCTACCTTCTCTATGGTGAAGGATACAGTCTTCAATGGTCAATCTACAATATGTTTAATAGTGATCTTTCCCCCTTGGTACCTTGTCCTGACTACACAATACTCATAAATAAGGTCATTAATGGACATTTCCCCTCCTCTAGGGTCTATGAGTGATACTAGACTTCCTGTCCTAGATAACACAATCAAAAAATAGATGTCCTTGACATCAAGTGTCAGAATATGGGTACCAACCTGAAAATGATGTTGATTTGGATCATACATTCATATCAAATGGTCCAACAAGCGAACGTGGGCTCTCATGCCTGAAACCTTGAAGTATTTAAGGAGTCCACACTCCCTTAGTGCCCTCACAGTCATTGGATCATTGGACGCTTGGGAATCATCTAGTTAATGCTCGTGCTTTGTCCTAATCACCATTTTTGAGTCAAGCACCTTTGGAACATCCATAAGGTAACCATTATATCCGATTCATTGAAAGAAAACTTGAAATTTATGTTGATTTGGGTTTTTTGGAGAGTCATGGCCGCTGACACTCTTTCCCTATGGGAACAAAGATACAACACAGTCTCTCCTAGGAGATAGAGCACCCCTTACATTCTTTCCCCTTTCGGAGAGTGCACCTATGCACCTCTAGAAAGGCAGAAGAGCGTCTCCCAGAGTGCGACCTTCTCTTTAAACAACTCTCCAAAAACACTAAAAAAACATGATAAAAGGTGAATTTTTAACTGTGAAAAGGAACTGGAGGATGTCAGTTCTTACCTTCTTCTGACTATTCATTGAACGGAATCCCATAACTCCCAGAATATTTGTCGCACATTTTTCTCTCAAACACAATTTTCACCTTAGCTCTATGGAAAAAATCACAATGGTAAGAAATTTTAACTATTTCACTATTTCATATTAGTTTTTGATGTTTTTATTAAGAATAATTAGTGAAATATTTAAATAATATGGGCTTTTGCTATGGTTTTTCTATAGTTTTCATGGTGGAATTTTTCTAACGTTGTTTCCAAAGATTTCAGGGTCTCATTGGGCATTTTTGATAGTGATTGAGCTTCTTTTTGACTTTTTCACGCTCTAGTTCAAGTTGAGAAAAGTTCAGAGTGCCTTTTATACCCTCGTCGTGCTTGTTAAAAATTTAGTGAAAAGGTATCGAGTGTGCTTTTACCATTTTTTTGGACTCATTAAAATGGATGACGAAAAAAGGAAATCTTAGTGGAGTCATCCTTAAGCTCTTTTTAGGATCCCTAAACATGAAAACATTGCCAACTGAACTTGATTATTTCACGCTTGCAAAAGTTCTTGAAAGGTCATCTATTCGATGATAGTTTACCCCTTTTTTTGGACTGGTTATATTCATTTACGAAAAATGTATACTCTAGTTCATTACTACTAGAAGAGTTATCCAAGGTATTGGTTTATCTTTTTTTTTCAGACCTTGGGGACTAAATATACAAAAAATTCCATTTTGGAGTCTTCTTAGTCAATTCAGACTCTCTAAATATGAAACAAAAACATAGTGTACCTTCTTCTGACTTGTAAAATTAAATGTTGAAGGACCCTTTTGTGGGAATGAACCCCTCCTTTTTCAGGTTCATAAAACATATGAGGATGGACTCCTCATTCGATGAGCTATATCAAGTGTTTGTTACCCTTTTCAAGCTTGTTAAAAAGCAAAGTGGTACTCATCCGTCGTGATGGGGAAATAAAGGGAATGGGGAATATATTTCATTTGTATTAATGGAAGCTTAGTCCACCTTTGAACATGGAACATGTCTTCATTTTGATACAAACAGTTGGGTATTCAACTTGTCATCAATTCGATCCACTTTCATGAGTCATTTAACTCCCTTGAGTCAATTCAAAGAATGCATCATCCCGCCTTTGCATTATGTCTGGTCTCTGCATCGACCAAGTCAATGCTTCCAAGCCACTTGTCGTGAAATTAAATGTTCAAAGTATTAGAGGAAATTTGGGGTCTAAAATGGGCCTTATAAGAAAACGTGCCAACAATAAATTTTGTAAGTTGGAATTCAAGAACCAATAGAATTTCAATAAAATGAGTCAACCATAATGGTTGAATTGACATATTTGTCATAAAATAAAACTATTTTTTTGTTCGTATTTTCGACATATCTCCTTGTGTTTTTACTCAAATTTCAAGAGGGAGAACTTGTTGGATGTGGAATTTAATTCCAAATCCAACGAGTACCCACACTGCATACTTTTGACGGACCCTGCTACCCCAAAAACAAGAAATACTTGAAAAAATGTGATGATGATGTCATCATCACGTTTTTTCAGGTTTTTATTTTTTTTGGGGGAGCAAGGTATGCCAAAAGAATGCAGTGTGGGTAATCTTTGGATGCGGAATTAAATTCCACATCCAATGAGCTCTCTCGCTCAGAATTTGAGTAAAAACACAGGGAGATATGTCGAAAATACGAACACAAAAGTAGTTTTTTTCATTCTTCCTCCAAAATTAATAACTATTATTTTATTATTTTTACTCTTATTTTATTATTTTAACTATTATTTTTTTATTTTCCTTAGGAGGCCCATTTTAGACCTCAAATTTACTCTAATAGTCTTTATTATAGTCTACCTATGCAGTTACTTTACCTTCCTTTTATTCAGTCATATCTAAGTCATTCCTATGGTTGTTTCATTATCATGATCACTTCAAAATAACTTTTGTTCCAAGTTCAGTGTCGATGATGGGGGAAACATCATGGCCTTCCTTCGATGAGTCTATTTCCATCGACACCAGCACATCATCTAGGAATTAGTCTTAGAAACCATTCAAGTAACTTAAATCCTACATGCCTCAATGGCAGGTTTCCTCTCTTTTGGTAATGGGCTTTCATCATTGGCCTCTGATTGGAAGATTCCATTGATTGTTCGACTTCAAATTATCTATTCACATTCGTAGGAATGCACTAGGGTACCTTGGGAATCATTGACATTAATGGTGACTTCCCTCACACTTGTTAATGATATATATCAATCACTAACAATCAAGTGGTTTCTACCATGTTCGACATCAATACATTTATTCACATGGTTAGAATCATACCATTTGGAATTGGAATGAATACCATGAAAGGTTAGGTATTCATTTAAATATGTCCCTATATTTAGGTTGAGATGGATTATTTCTTTGAGCCATTGCATGGATCCACATTGTATGTATGGTGGCTATGCTCAATTTTGGGTCAAGGTGACATAGATCTATAGTGTATAATGCGTATCTATGTATCGATTTGACTCTTGTTAATCATGGATCTACAGTGTATCATTGGTAGCCATGACGCAGTCATTATGCATGGATCTGCAGTGTATTGGTAAACGACCATGATTTGAGTAAGATATTTTGTAACTAGTCTTATGTTAAGTCATCACTCGCCACTCTTTTTCCCCTTATTCCAGATCACATATAGAAAATCATTTCACATATCATATCCTTATAGATTCATACTTTGAAGGGCATTCTATTACACCTAAAATTGGTTTCTATGCTCAATCCCTTGAAGTGACATGGCTAGCCATCTTTTGAGGAGCTTTTTGCCTAACTCTAGGAGGTATGGCGCATCCTGCCTCTTGGCATAGGGCATCAGACCTTCCTAGCGCCTCTTAAGGTTTGAAGCCTCTTACACATTGACATAGTGCACCGATGAAACTTGTTTCCTCAAGACAAAGAGCGTCGACGGAGTCGTCCCATGTACATGGAGCGCTAGTACTGTAAAAAAGGTAAAAAGAGAAGATTTTGAGAACCTTATAGATGAAATTCCTCGTCGATTCTTATCCCAACTACTTGGAGTAGGTGGAAATCGTACCCATAACCTCTAGGGATAATTCCTCACCTTCCTTCCAAAAGATATCAACCCATTTGGGCTTCCTTTTACCTATATATACAAGCTTCTCTTCATGGATAAGGGGAGGTAACAAAAACAAGAGAGCACCTTTATGCTGCTGGAATCACTTTTGGTATAGGAGGAAAAGAGTGTGGTTGTGAGTGAGATTTGTAGAGCTTGTAGAGTGTGTGTGAAATTTATGTCGAAGGCATTGTGAGAACAAGGATTCAATGTCAAGGCTTTGGTTGTAGCTTTCTTCTCTTATATTATTAATACAAACATGTTACCCTTTCCCATGAATGATTTGTGTTAATATCGATCGTCCATTACTTTTCTCCTTGACTGTCAATATAGATCATTGAATTGTATTATTTCTTTCACTGTTGTATGTTTTTATTCATATTATTTTGCAAGTACAATTGACCGCTGGAGAATTACAAGGCAAGGATCACCTTTGTCGTTGAGGTAAGAAAGCTTTGCATTCCAGTAGTTCCATGATCTAGGGAAAGGATGCATCAATGTGAATTTTTGTTCTATATTTTCCCCATGTAAACTAGGAAAACAATGTTTTTCCACATTTAACAATAATTTATTATAACTGTGACATGTTCAAAGAAAGATCTAGCTTGTAGAATGTCTACGATCGGGTGGAATATGTCACAATCGATTTCAATTGCGGGAATTGAAAGATAAGTGATTGTATTTTATTTATATGGGTTTTTTTTTGATATGATATATATACATATGCATCTAAAATATTTTATGGAATGTGTGAATCAAATGTAAAAGTCATTTTCTATGTTTTTGATAGTTTTTCCATTACTAGTTCTTTTGGAAAATTTGCAAAAGCAAGTTTTAGGATTTTGTAAAAGAAATCTTTGTTAAAATATATATAAGACTCCTATTTTAAATATAGTATTTTTATGTCTCTCATAATATTGTTAGAACATTTTATTCAAACGTGGGAGATTTTTAGAAAGGTCTATGTAATCCATTTGCAATGAATCCAATTGTTTTTCAAGTACTAGTTTTCCAAAAAAATAGTTTTAGCTAGATTCGAGACTTTGGAAGAGAAGTGTTTGTTAAAAATGTATATATGAGTTTATTTGATTAATATATGATATGTTTTATTAAATGTGTGAAAGGGACTCCAATATAAAGTATAAAATTTGTTACTGCGATCCTAGTCCATTTCTCAAACTGCTAGTATTTTCAGAGAGGTCGCCATAGCTAGATTTGGGATTTGAAATATGGAATGTCTATGAGTATGTAGATACATAAATATGATTGAATATGACCTGTGATATAATTTCCCTAATCTCCAATCATAATTTCCTTCTCGCTGAATTTCTTTTGAAAACTAGAATTGGAAACTAGCTTCAAAACAATGAAATTGGTAACTAGTTTTTGTATTTGAATCTCTGTTTTTGGTAAAAGATGAATATACAACCATATGATATATTTTTGGCACTTTATTTGTGTTGTATAATTATATTTTCCAAATATTACCTTCAACTTTGTGTGCCTCGAAACTTAGTATGATTGGTTTGATTGCATTCCTAGCAGTGTTTATTAACTAGTTGCATTGATTGAACTTGAAAGATTCTTTGTTTATGTACTCGGATCAGATCTGAAAAGGTACTTTTATTTTTCTGAAAATGAAAAATTATTTATGCACATAATGTTTGTATGTTAACTTTTTGGATAGTTGGTATGGTTGTGAGTCGAAAATGCACAAGACTAGTTGTTTGCGTAGGTGTCTCATTTTCGTGTTTATTATACTCAATTATTTAAAAATGGTTATTTGGCCATATTTACATGGGTGTATGTGTTAATTATCACCTAGGATTGATATTATTCATTAATTAATTGAACAAATTATTTTATGCTAAGTGGCGTCATTTGTAAGATAAGTGTCGTAATTAGTGCATTAATTACCTTAATTAACTAGTTAATGACATATTGTTGGAAATGGACTTTTTGGGTAAAATTAACATGTGTTATGGATTGGGATGGATGTGTAATTATGTTAGAAAATTTTTCATAAGCTTTCACAACCTCGGTTCAGGTTCTTGCTTAGATGTTAATTTTATTTTAATTCTCTTGCGATTATCGATATTTTGTTGAAATTAATTTGTGAAAATTTAAATTAAGTATTTATTATAGTTCTCTATTGGATGGATGTGTGGATGTATAATGATATTATAAAGTTATGGATAAGATTTCCCAGCCTTGTTTCAATTGCTTGCTCAAATGTTAATTCTATTTTAATTATCTTGCGATTATCGATATTTTGTTGAAATTAATTTTTGAAAATTGAAATTAAGTATTTATTATATTTCTTCGTTGTGCTTAAAATTTTTAATTATCCTATTAGAGATAATGATTTGTCCCTAAACCCATTTGACATACCTGGGGGACTTTACATTGTTATCTAGAATCCTCCCACTATCTTGATGTAGAAGATCAATCTTTAGAGTTCTTACATGTTACCTTTGGTTGACAAAAAATGTTTCTCTTGAAGGTAGAATGGATTTGATATATATATTACCCTGCTCATCTCTTCCCTAATTATATACATATAATTGCATGGTTATCACATAGGGCCTAGATTAGAGTGGACCGAGAGATTTACACTTTGTATCATGGTGTCGGTATCGAGGAGTACCCCTAGGTGATATTGAAGTTTGAATTTATCGATTATGTCCTAAAATAAAATCAATTAGAATGATATGGTTTTTGAGACTTAGCCATACATTGGATGCAACCCTAAGCAATTACTAGAAAAATAAATTTATATGGGGCTATGACTTAACTATGCATTACATTAAAACCTACAACAATGGAGAAGGGGAAAAGGGTTTGCACACTATAGAACATGATACTATGGTAATAAATGGGTGGGATAATACCCTTATAAACTTATGCATTTGATGGGTTGCATGATAACTATGTTTAGCCATAACTTGACCAAACACTAGGTATCACAAGATTCTTGGGTGGATACAACATGAAGGAAACATGATAAACTATATCCTTTGAACTTTACCATATGAACAACCAAAATGATATAACCGAGGTGGTTTAGCTATGCCATGTGTGAATGTCACTTAGTATCATATGCATGGGGACACGTGTCATTTTATTAGAGAAAAAAATTAATGAGTTGGGGGTTCAGAAACTCCAAGTAAAACTCTCAATTCTTTCGAAGTTCGCTCCCCATTATCCATCGTTGAGCTGAGGTTGAAACCATGTTGGAGGATCCTAGTTGGCTAACCGAAGACTAGTCCATTTAGTCAATCGATTCGGTTGGGCCAACTGACCAGATAGTTAGGAAGTTATACTATATAACCGTTTATATGCACTATATAGTAATATGGTAAGCCAAACTATGTAATGTTTCTTTTTTACATGATGATCTAATAATACAAGAACACTTTTTTCTCTTGTCACCACTACTTGTATTCTTTCTTGTACCTTTATGTATGTATGTATGATATTGCAACCTGTTATGTATTGTTGTTCTACTCGTAACCATATCTAATCCCTTAGATTATAACATTGGTTCCATTGCTGATAGTACTAAACCAGGATAAACGACGATCAATTTTGCATGTAAGGTAAGTGAGGAGAAGATTAGAGAGTGGTGGAATCGAAAGATAGCAAATTACATCCAAAAATATTATAGAAGGAACAATTTAACCATTCCTAGGGCCAGAGAAATTTTTTTCACTGAAGCACACAAATTTATTATAGAATTTGTACCTCATGAAAATTTTATATATGTATGTATGTAAGTTATTGAAACTTGTTATGTATTATAGTGCTACTTGTAACCATATGTAATCCCTTAGATCACAACATTGGTTCCATTGATGGTAGTACTAAACCATGATAAATTATGATAATTTATGGATAAATGGTAGGTGAGGAGAAAATTAGAGACTGGTGGTATTTAAAGATAGTGAATTACATACAAAACTATTATAGAAGGAACAAGTTAACCATTGCTAAGGGAAACAAGAAGTTTTTCACAAAATCATATGAAAGTTTTATAGAAGTTGTACCTCATGAGATAAAGAAGTTGGTCAATCGAATTCATGAACAAAATTGACCCTCAAAATGAAATATTGTTGATGCACTATTGCAACAATAGAGGATGGACAAATCTGTATGAGTGGCTTGAGCAGAAAAGCGACAACTACTACGAAGAGTGAGCTATCGAAGAAAGGACTTTGGTTGGCAAAAACATATCCATATTTTACAATGAATTTAATGACTCATTTTTTGTCACAATTTCATAGTTGCTGTTTAAATTATTTATTGACAAATGAGCTGATCATATAGTCGATCCCCGACCACCTTTGGCAACTGCTATTAGTTCAAATTGGAAACCGAAGCAAAAATACTGGGAGCATTTTTTCCACAAGCGAGACTGGGAGTGATTCCTTAATAAATGTACAACTTTATTGACTCCACACATGTCGTTTGTTATTATTCAGGTTGGAAATGGGGGGTCACCGATTGCATGAGATGAATAGAGAGACGATGCTGTCGAAAAGAAAAGACAAGAATGAATTCCAACAAGAAGTCAAGTATGAATCAATGAAACAATTTTTTTTCCAATCATAAATAAACAATAGAGATTTAGAAAATCAAAAGAGAAAATAGATTCAAGAGATGAGAGGAGTTGAGAGACATTGTCATTCCACTACGTGACGAAATAAGTATGAAGAAACCAATTGAGATGGCTGAGCAACAAAAATACCTGCTTGAGTTGAGGGAAAGTTGACAAGATGATACAAAAGGCGGAGGCATTGATATCGTTTGAAGTGTCACAAGTGATGGTGTTGATATTGTAGTCTTTGCACATTGCAATTTTCAGGTGTCTCAACTCCCATCGATTATGTACTAATGGTCTTGATGACTAGATTGAGTGTTAGACAAATGGTTGAGTATGACCTATGGCTTGGATCAGGTGACAACATTATATGGTACCATCTAGATTCATATGGAAGAATTATGGACTCACTGATGATTTCAAGACCACTGCATGGTAACTGGATAATATTTATGCTAAAGTTTGGAAGAAACCGAAACATGTGGAGGTACCCCTTACACATAATATTATCTATTGAAATCAAAATTCCATTGGAATCTCAACCTATCAACGCATAATTGATAGATGAATTCAGATTGTCTTGGTACAAAAATCTCCCCTAGAGAAGAAATTCCATTTGTGGTCAATAGGTTGTCCCTAGTAACTAAATTTAGAATACATATAAATAGGAAAAATAAGACATGCATTTTGGGAGGATAGGAGCACATTTATGACTATGATGATTGAATAGATATAAGAGGTAGAGTCTGAGAATGAGAGAATGTAGATAAAAAAAATAAGACCATCACTAAAGCTTTACAGAAAAAATACATACATAATAAAATGGATGCCTAAATCACATGGGAAGAGAGAAGAGACCAGACTAAGCACGTTGCTTCCCCAATGACCAACATAAAACACCACTAGATGAGAACCAAGTATCTGACAATATTACGATCAAAATCATAGATCCTCAAGAGAGCCGAGGGGTTCGTGAACAAAGATTGCCTCAAAAGTTTCCTAATGCATGCTGAATAGATGCCAACCACTAAAATAACTATTAATTATTTCACCTACCTGAATCTAAAGCACACCAAATCTTGTGCCTATAAATACATCAAATCTTGAAGACTCATGGATTAATTTTTGCATAGAGCTATAAAGAGCACATTCTATTCCAAACATTACAGATTTTGTGTTTGAGCTTTCCATAGTCGATTACAAGAAAGAAAGCATGGCACCAAAGGAAAACACAACAACAACCAAATCTAGAGCAATAGAGGAAAAAAAATGAGACATACAAGAATACTCCACCATGACCTAGTTACAAGATTGGCTGCACATAATCAAAAAGTAAAAAACCGAAGAGCATGACTGGGAAAATTAGTATGTAGAACTAAAAGTTTGGGAGATTGAGGTTAAACAAAGGAGAGAAGCAACCAGTAAATTGGAAGTCACAAAGATAAGAGGATACCAAGGAGTTCCATTGAAGAGTTCCTTCAGGAATATCAAGGAAATAATAGTGAAGTTCATCGTCAGTCGGTACCATGATGGTAAGATCTGTATTGATGAACCTATACCTATCATTCATTTCCTTATTTACTATAAAACATGATTGTTAAGTAAGGGACCACCAATTGTAGCGATGACCAACCCATTGTAATTGGTAAAATAGTTCATAGGCACAAAACATTTTAAGAATTTGAGGGGTTTAATCATCAATAAAATCTAGTATGGTGATGTCAAATAGTTACCCATAATAGTCTCCCTGTGTCTCACAAACTATGGTTATCCATCTAACTTGAGGCTTGATATGTTAGAAGCAGTCAGAAAAATGGTCTACAATGCAAAATTTTTCAATTGGGATGAACAGGTTTTCCAATTAAGACCAATTATGTGAAATATCATGATTCAATGCAAGCAATTGGATTCCCATTGTTACTAATATGGATAGTAATGGTGAACATAATTCCATTTAGTGAAGTAGAGTTTACCAACTCAAAACCACTATTGATGAACAAATTTAGGATATTTTCACCAAAAGGGAGCGCACAGAACAACAAAGAAAAATCCTACTCAGAGAATTGTTTTCAGGTCGTCAAGGTGAGGCATGATTGATGGAGAGTACCACAATATGTGTATCACCATATTTATTTAGAGGCACATGTTGAGCTTTGTCTCGACCATACCAAGGTATGGTACATCAAGTTTTAATAAGGAGAACAAGCACAAGACCTTGATTACTACCCCAATATTCAAGAAATGTTCATTGATATAGATAAGCAATAAAATACAATATATCTTTTTCTGACCATAACTTATTCTACTTAGTGGAAAATTGTAGAACTACTAATTAGCAGAGAGATAGAAGACTAGAAAGAAGTAGCCCTGTACATCACAACTTTTGTGCTAAATGACGAAGTCAATAATCGATTGGAAATTGTACTTGTTTAAGGGTAAAGCATCCAACTTGTTGTTGAACCAACTAGAGAGATGAGGAAGGAAGATGAAGAAGAGCCACTGATTAAAATAGAGTCAATCCTGAATTTGAAGATCCTCAACTGAAAGAAAAATGAGAATAAGTGACACAACAAAATAATTACATTCCAACATAACATTAGAGGCAAAACTACAAGACAACAAGCAAAGAAGAGGAAGAAAATTCTTTTAGATATGATAGAATATGACCTTGAGGATCTTAGGGAGTAAGCTAAACATGTTATAAAAGAGTCCATAAAAAATAAAGTGACAATAAATATTCATATCTATAAGCAGTATGGACAAAGGCGAATTGTACCGTCATCAACCCCAAAACCCTATATCGTAGCATTACATTCGCCTCCAAATAAACTTAATATCACATATCAGCTGCATGAAGAAAATTCCATCGATGTATATGATGAGTCGCCACCACCCTCTCTAGCCCAAGTTGAACAAAAACAACCACATGAGTTACTATTTTTCTGCTTTGAAGCAGGTATGATACCAATGACCTCATATATACTTGAAAACATTCACCTTAATTTACCACATTTGCAAAAAATAACCCAAATAAATCCAATTCTTGAAGTATCTTCCCATATTGATCAATTGTTTTTCTACTTGTGTCCCTACTTGGAAATAAACCCCAATGAAAACAAAAATTCCATCTACTGTACTTAATACTTTGCTTCCCCTTTTGACTTTTGTCGCCATTCCATCCACTACTTATTATACAACTATCCAAACTTCTTTCTTTGATTTCCTTCCTTCATTGATGACCCCTCCTTCAACCCAATCTGTAAGTTCACCAATGTCTAAAACCATTTCTATACCACAACCATCATCAATTAATGTTACCCATTCCTTAGTTAACACACTGTCCCTTACTATGTCATTACCCTTGTTTAATGCAACCGAATCCACCATCATTGCCACTATACCTTCTTCGAACACAACCATCCTGATTGTTTGTCTCTCAATCAATTACCTTGAAATACCATCAATGACCACCCCTACGTCACTCTCCCTTGCATAAATCCTTTCAACAATTTCCTCCACATTGCCTTCGACCACTCTGGCCACAAAATTTCCTTTGTCGACCCCTTTGGCCACAAAATTTCCCTTGTCGACCCCTCTCACAGTAACCAATTCCTTGGAAACTATAATCACTACGAATATTCCCACCTTGAACGTCCTTGCATTGGATGGTACTACGTTGACCATTTATGCAATAACAATTCCTACTTCAGTAACACAACATAAAACACTAGCACCTAAAACAAACAAGAAAAAGAGTGCAAAGAAAAGTACCAAGAGAAAATGAAAACCCCTTCTTGAATCTCTTTGCCAATTAAACCAGTATCATGATCCTCTTCAACATGATAAATATTTATTTTGAATAAGGCATCAAACCAAAAAATGGATGACATCATCAAATTTGCCTCCAAATAAAGAGGGAAAAGATGGTCGAAAGATAAAAAAAAAGCTTAAAACCATGAAAGACGAACATGACAATACATGGAGTATTTGCTAGGAAAAAATTGAACAGATCATCAGAGCCTTTCTAGAACCCCATCCTGACAAAACAATTGACAAACTGTATAACTTGGTGGAACTAATATTAGATAGATTTCAACAAGTCCATGCACATATAACAAAGAAACACCAAGGTGAAACTAGTTTCCCCATCATCGACCATCTTTTCATTTTTGAAGAAAGATATAAACAATTGAAAGACTATGAAGTCAAAGTAACATGAGTAGAGTTGGACCTAAACAAATAGTATACTTATTATGGAAAAAATTGTTTGGAGGTTCATACCTTACATACCACTGTCCTAAAATTGTATGCCAGAAAAAGTTCAATAGATCCAACTACAATGCAATTTTTGGAAGAATAGTTGGTTATCGAGCATCAATGCCAAGATGAACTAAGGAAGAAATAAAACCAATGATTTAGAGGATGCAAAAGAGAACATGAAGAATTCACTTGCTAGAACACCATAATTTATAGACTTATGAGGGTTTTCAAATTACAACACCTAAATTTTGGACCAAATCTACAGCGCATGATAAATCAACCTCCCCAAGCCAAGATCTTAAATTTCTCCAAGCTCATGAATATTGGTACAAATATCTATGTTGTGCTTATCGTCTGGGAAAAATTTCAATATTGCCTTGCCCCTGTCTACTCCAACAATCATCGAATATTGTGTTGCTTTTGTTCCTCTAGAAGAAGCGTCTAGTTCCAAACAATCGTAAAGATATTGATTTTTATTGTAACTTTTTCAAAATTTTTGTAATTTTTTTAGATATCCCTATTTTATTAAAAATGAATAAATGTTTTGGGGTGGGAGTGATGTTGGAGGAGCCTAGTCGGTCAACTAACTAAGTCCTCTCAACTGACTAGAGATTAGTGTTTGGTTCAGTCAGTCGAGTCGGTTGGGTCGTCTGACTAGATAGTTAGACATATATAAATGTATAATTGCTTATATGCACTATATAATAGGCTGGTGAGATGGACGATGTAATATTTATTTAATACATGATGCTATAATAATATAAGACAACTTATTTCTCCTCTCACCATTACTTGTATTCTTTCTTATACTTTTATGTATATATGTATGATCTTGCAACTTGTTATGTATTTTTATGCTACTGGTAACCATATGTAATCAAATATATTAAAAGAAACCCCTACCTACCCTCGTGGCTTGGATGGAAACTTAGGGTTCACCCAACAATTTTTTGAACAAGTAATTTTCTATTTTGATTTGTTGTTATGACTTTGTTTACTTACATTTCTTTTATGGAACTTGTTGGTTTTTAACCATGATAGTATTTTAGATTCCATCTCTATTAGATGTAAATTGCTTCACTAGTAACAGAGAATGAAATAAATGTTTCCCACCAATCTCCATTCATTGAGGTATCTTTCTAATTAATGACATTAAATTTGATTATGAATTTATTTCCTTTATGGCTTGAGGGTCTAATAATTATATGGTTATTATGGCACATGGGATCTCCTATCCCAATTATTAGATTTTTTTTCACCTGTTGTTTTAGAGGGTAAAAATAAAGTCTTAGGAACGTGACTTCTCTTTGGGGTTTACGTCGATTCTCCTACAAATAAGTTAACTGATAGCTAGATGGAAAAATAAATGGTTTATGAACTTCTATTATTTTCTGTAACTTAATCATCGACTAATAAATGATTCTTGGGTGCATACTAATCCTCTCATTGGCGGTTGGGGGCATAAACAAATGTTGCCGAATTCTACGAGGGGATACCTTGTATCCCTAGCAACTCTGGGTTGTATTATAGGATAAGGCTACTAATCCTCTCATTGGCGGTTGGGTGCATAAACAAATGTTGCCGAATTCTACGAGGGGATACCTTGTATCCCTAGCAACTCTGGGTTGTATTATAGGATAAGGCTACAACATACTGCAAGTTTGGTTATTACTACAAGAGGATTTTATTGATGAAGTATTACTTGGGTTTTGGAAAACCCTTGTTCATTTTCTTGTTGGTTGAACCAACTTGTATTTATTAGGTTTAAGGGATGCATTTGCAATTCCTCTAATTTTAGTGGTTGAACCAACTTGTATTTATTAGGTTTAAGGAACGCATTTGCAATTCCTCTGATTTTACTTATTATTTAGTTAAGACTCAAATGGTTTGCATTGACATGACACAATCTTGTACTTATGAGATGGGTTTTCAAACCGTTATGATAATTTCTTGTTTTTATACATTTGAGATATAATCCCACTGCTATTAAAGATTGTTTGGTAATTAAATTTTGAATTTGTTTGAGTTCCTTTGTGTTGGGAAAATGAATCCCATTCTATGTATTTTTTAGATGGATGTATCTCCTATCTTGGATTATTATTGTTGCTTTTGACTTAATATCTTTGAGCAATTGTGCCATCTCTTTTAACTAGGTGTTCTTTTCTTTACTCTACTCAAAATGTAGTTTTTAAATTTTTACCATGCATTAAGATCAATATTACCGAGGTTGAACTTTTGTATTTTGACCTTGTGTAAATTCTCCCCCTGAGAATAATTACTTTCTTTATTACACTGTGCATTTGTAAAATTAGAACCAAATTAATGATATTTTATAGTTCTTTACCTAGTTGTTTTCATCCGAAATTTAGGTACTTTCTACAGGTTCTTATGTTTATGATTTGCATAATATCTAGTGTCTATTTTTCTCTAATTTTCTTAATATCAAGTATACTTGATAATTTTGTATTTCTAGAAATTACACAGGCACACACACACACACACACACAAGCCCCCCAACGTAGCTGCTACGTCTATGGGAATAAGTTATAGGGGTACCACCGGAAGGGGCCTCACCCCATTTTCTTTGATTACAGATCTAACCCGATGGGGACATCAAGTAAGGCCCTTATATATCAATGTATATCCACCCAGGGATTTGACCTCGATACCTTCCTGCTCACAACTTACAACAATCGACCACTTGAGCTAGCCCACTGGGACATATATATATCCTTCGAGTCAATTTCTTCAGTGGTACAAGAATACAATTATTTTAAATCTAATGGGAACTAAAAATGTCTTTTATGGTTTTAATAATGAAAAAATATTAGTAAGATTACATATTATTTATTCCATGGTTTAATGGTAAGCAATGATATCATAAGTCTTGTATCAAAGTACAGATAAGAAATGAATAATATTCAAATTTATGCAAAGAAATAAGAAAACAATTTACGAGTTAGTATACTCTTCATTAGTGAATAAAACCTTCCATGGACATAAAAAATAAATGACAAAACCCCATGTAAACTACTATGGATATTCTACTCGAATAGTTTCTCAGAATAAATCTTATGACTTTGTTCATTTTATTACATTATTTCCATCAAATTCTAAATAAACTTGAACTGTAAGAAAAATAAATAGAGCAAAGAAATACACAATCCACACAATCAACACAAGATTTACACTAGAAAAACCCACTACAAGAAAAAAACCAATGAGAAATGAGGACCATGCCTTGCTCTTTTATATAGAACACATATACAAAGGAAAATATACTCTCTATAGAGTTACCTATGAATGACTACTGCATGATCACCTACTTCCTCATTTCTGCTCTAATATCCACTCCAATTCTATTGCTCAACTATAGAACAATACCATAACACCATAAGAATTGAACCCTTTCTTCTCTTGACAATTCAATATTTAACATAGTCCGATAACTGTACAAAATTAGTTTTATGGATTTTGTATGCCTTGAATCACAATTAGGATTAGGGTTAGGATTAAGGTTTTGTACATTCTAGAATGTTCTTGAAAGTCCACTCATGGCTAGCTCTGCATGTGTGAGAAATAAGAGCTAGTGTGGAATCCACTTGGTACCATGGTGGTCAACTAGGTAAGTCAACTTGCAGGAGGCATAAATTCTTCATACAGACTTCAATTGAGGAAATTCTTGCAAAAGTGGAAAAGTATCCAAGTGTATAATTACGTTAAGGGCCGTATAATAATCGATGAATCTTTAACCCCCAAAATGTCGTGTAATCCCTCAAAGATGTCTGTTTTGGAACCCAAATCTGCAAAGTGAGACCTACCCCTAAAATGGGCCCTACAAGCCAATTCATCCAATATATCAAATTAGAAAACACCAAAATAGATGAAAAATTATATATTGATCCATTTTGGATCACCCTTAAAATCACATATCACGGTATATACCTTACATGTTTGGTTCTATGTATAATGTAGAATAAATGGAGCATGCCATGATCAACCATAACTGCATGCATTGATAAGGAACCTAAAACCAACATTAATTACTTCGGTTTTTATCATCTCTATGAGATTTTTCTAAAAAAATATTCATATAATTAGTGCTTCCCCTCTACTTTGCAAGAGAAATAATGTTTCATGTAATATTAATGAATGAAATTCTTGAACAAGCATGGATGAGTTTGATCAATAATTTATTCATCATATGTGTCTGGTCCCCATTAACAACCTCCAAGAAGTGTGCTCCTCAATCTAGGTGTCCTTAATTATAGTGTCTAAGCCCCAAGGTATATATCACAAGGTCCCAAGATCCATGGGATAAGTGCACCGCTCAAAGTTCCTATCACTCCTCCTAGGTTGATACCTCCTTTGATTGAGCAATCAACTCTCCCATTGTGTGCTTGCAATGGATTAATTTCCAAGCCAATTGGGGTAACGACCTCCTAGGTAAGGGCATTATTCTAACAATATAACCAAGGTCAATCTTCCATGTAAAATAATCCATCCTTATGTACCTAAAGCATTGCCAAGGGGTTAGGAGCCATGCCACTATCCTGGTAAGATGAAAATACTTTTTGAGTAAACCCCCAATAATACATTCTATGGATGTGTTTTTCATCCTCCAATTTTTATAATACCAATATATACCCATCTTAACTCTAGATATATCAAACTTCAAGAGGGCTCAAATCCCTCACAGTGCAAATGTTTTTTCAAGTTTTTCACTCTAAACAAGGTTTGCATCTCACTGAGATTTGATTTGTCTTGGAACTTGATAGATCCAAAGTTAAGATAGATCTATAGTAGTTTATTTCTCTCTCTCTCTATAATAATAATAATGATGTGGGCTAATAGGAAAAATCCAAGAAATGTACCAAAGAAGTTTCCATGATTAATGATATTTTTTGGAATTATTAATATTAATATATTTTTAGGTTTTGATTTTTCAAACCAACACTTTTAACATAAATGACACATCTCACCCACCTTTCTTATAAAAAATTAATATTTTGATGTGATTATTATTTGTAGATGATGGTGATGATTACCTAACTTTGACTTATGAGACTTTAATGAAATTGATAAGAAAATAATTAATTTGTTTTAACGTTGTTTATATGATAGAAACCATTAAAGATAAAATTCCATTTCCTTTTTTATGAGTTAATAAGTTAAATATGTAAACATTTTGAAGGACATTCCAAAAAGTTATTCATGAATTATTTAGGAAGACATTCTAAGATAATATTTTCCTTTCATTTTTATGCACAAACTAGAGATAATTTCTTCCATAATCGAGTCACAAGACAAATTCAAAATTTGTTTATAGACATGGTTATAGATATATCTTTTTTTTTTTTGACCAGGGGAATCGACAATTGGGGTCGGGCTGGTACTCGCATGACACGGGGTCTAGGGATCCATTCCCGCTACCACTATAAACCTAGGTGCCTCACACCCGCCGCAAGACATGGGACACGGTTAAATCCGAGTGGGATTGATCTCGTGACCTCCAATTTACAAACAACTTCATTACAACGGAACTGCCAAAGAGCTATACTCGTGTGGGCTGGTTATAGATATATCTTTATAAAGAAAATATTTACAAATAAAAATATTAAGAAAATATTTAAAAATAAAAATATTAAGAAAATATTTAAAACTAAAAATAACAAATATTTGAAACACCCTCTATAGAGGTGGGTGTAAATATATCATTATAAAAGAAGTATTCTAAATGTCTTTTTATGATAGTATTTTTTTATTGTCTACTTAGATGTAGCTATAAATATATTATTATAAAACTAGCATTTTAAAATCCTTTTAAAATAATATTTTTTATTCACCATTTTTCATAAAAATTACATATCATATTTTCCATAATCTAATGGAAAATTAAGAAATGAAAAATGTTCAATTTTATGAAAGTAAATAACAAAACAACAATTTAAGAGTCAATTGTCTCTTCAAGAATTTAAAATTAACTTTAATTAATCCATTTTTAGGTTGATAAACATTTATATTTTACAATTTGGCTTGGATAACTAAAGGTCCTCTTCTCATAATGTGGGAAGATGACTCTAAAGATTTAATGTAGTTGTTTAAATTTAAAATAAACAATTTTAAAAGTCTTCATTCTCCATTTTTTCTCAAAACTTACATATTATTTCTATTGTCTAATGGAAAATTAAGAAATGAAAAATATTCAATTTTATGAAAGGAAATAACAAAGAAAAACAATTCAGAAGTGCATTGACTCTTCAAGAATTTAAAATCAACTTTAATTACTCCATTTTAGGTTGAAAGACATTTATATGTTACATATTTTATAATTAGTACTGGATGACTAAATGTCCTCTTCCTAGATTGCAGGAATATGACTCTAAGTATTTATTTTATAATAGTCATTCTAAATTTAAAATAAACAATTAGAAAAGAAGTAATCTAAAAGTCTTTCTAAGATAGAAAATTTCATTCTCCATTTTTTCACAAAAATTAAATATGATTCATTTCATAGTCTAATGACAAATTAAGAAATGAAAAATGTTGAATTTTATGTAAGGAAATAACAAAACAACTATTTAGGAGTCCATTCACACTGCAAGAATTTAAAATCAACTTTAATTACTCCATTTTTTATAGGTCCATAGACGTTTATAATGTACAATTTTACAATTTGGGTTGGACATGGAAATATTCTCTTCAAGATTTTAAAATAAACTTAATTAATCCATTTTTATAGGTGGATACACATTTACATTTTACAATTTGGGTTGGACAGGGAAAGATTCTCTTCCTAGATTGCAGGAATATGACTCTAAATATTTAATTTATAGTAGTAGTTCCAAATTTAAAATAAACAATTATTAAAAAACATCTAACCCTACATATGACGTAGATTCAAGTCTACATATGATATATCATTAAAATATATTATGATGTTGAAACTATGTAATTTTGATTCCATTATTAATAATAACTTATAAGTTACAACTTTTTCATTTAAAAATAAAATTGACAGATAACTAGTAGTTCTTAGCCTTGTGGCCTATGAAAGACATGAACCCAAGTTAAGTAGCTAGTTTACGATCTATATCAGCTTTTGGTACCATCATATTCATATATTGAGTGATTTCCCTCTCCTCTAGATATAAGCGGTAGAGTCTGAGAACAAGAGAATGCAAATAAGGCAGAGCAGACCATCACCGAATCTTGACAGACAAAATACATACATAGTAAAATGGATTCCTAAATCACATGGGAAGAGATAAGAGATCAAACTAAGCATGTCGCTTCCCCGATGACCAACATACGACAACACTAGATGAGAACCAAGGATCTGAAAAATATTAGGATCAAAATCATAGATCATCAAGCGAGATGATGGGTTCATGAACGAAGCTTGCCTTAGAAGTTTCCTTATGTGTGCAGAATAACTGCCAACCACTAAAATTCATTGTTAATGCTTTCACCTACCTGAATCGAAACCAGGCCAAATATTGTGCCTATAAATACATCAAATCTTGAATACTCATGGATTAATTTGGTTTTGAGGTTTCCACATTCGATTACAAGAAACCAACCATGGAACCCAAGGAAAACATAACAACAACCAAATCTAGAGAAATAGAGGAAAAAACATTATCCATACAAGAAGACGCCACCATGACCTCATTACAGGATTTGATGCACATAATCAAAAAGGAAAAAAATGAAGAGCATGACTCAGAAGAGCAGTATGTAGAAATCAAAGTTGGGGTATTGAGGTTAACAAATGGATAAAAGTAGCGAGTAAATTGGCAGTCACAAAGATAAGAGGATACCAAGGAGTTCCATTGATGAGTTCCTTAAGGAATCTCAAGGATATAATAGCAAAGTTCATCGTTAGTCATACCATGATGGTAAGATATGGATTGAAGAACCGATCCCTATCATTCATTTCCTTATTTTCCATATTACATGATTGTTAAGCAAGGTACCACCAATTCTAGGGATGACCAACCCATTGTAATTGGTAAAATAGTTCATAGGCACAAAACGTGTTAGGAATTTGAGGGGTTCAATCATCAACAAAATATAGTATGGTGATGTCATATAGTTAGCCATAATAGTATCCCCATGTCTCACAATTGCTGTTTAGGCCTATGACTTGAGAATTGATATGTTAGAAGCAGTCTGACGAATTGAATTTTTTTCAACTGGGACGAACAAGTTTCCCAATTAATAATAATTATGTGAAATATCAGGAGTCAATGAAAGCAATATGATTCCCATTGTTACATATATGGATATTAACGAAAAACATAAGTCCATTTAGTATAGTAGAGTTCACCAACAAAAAACCACCATTGATGAACAACTTCACGATATTTGCACAAAAAAGGAGCGCACATAACAACAAAGAAAAAACCAACTTAGAGAATTAGTTTCAATTCGTCAAGGCCAGGTGTGATTGATGGAGAGTACTACAATATTCCTATAGCAATATTTCTTCATAGGCACATATTGAGCTTTATCTCGACCATACAAATATATGGTACATGGAGATTTAATCAAGAGAATACGCACATGACCTTGTTTACTACCCCAATATTTAGGAAATGTTCATTGATCTAGATAAGCAATAAAATACTATATAGCTTGTGCAGACCATAGATTATGATACTTAGAACCACTAATTGGCATAGAGATAAAAGGCTAGAAAGAAGTATCCCTGTATATCATAAGCTAGATGGCAAAGTCAAGAACCGACTAGAAATTGCAATTATTGAAGTTTAGAGCAACCAACTTGTTGTTGAACCAACTAGAGAGACAAATAAAGAAGATGAAGAAGAAAAACTAATTAAACATAGAGTCAAGCATGAATTTGAAGAGCCCAAACTAAAAGAAAAAGTAGAACAAGTGACACAACAAAATACTTACATTACAACATAACATTAGAGGAAAATCTACAAGACAACAAGCAAAGAAGAGGATGAAAATTCTTCTAGAGGTGATAGAAGATGACCTTGAGGATCTTAGGGAGCAAGCTAAACATGTCAAAAATAGGCCATAAAAATAAAGTCACAATAAATGCTCATATATATAAGCAGTACATACAAAGGCGACTGGTACTTTTGTCTACACAAAAAACCATCTATTGTAGCATTACCTCCACCTACAAAGAAACTTAAGATCACAAATCAACTGCATGAAGAAAATCCCATAGATGTATGTAATAAGTCTCCACCACCCTCTCCATCCCAAGTTGAACAAGAACAACCACATGAGTTATATTTGTCCCCTCCAAAGAAGTTATGATACCAATTACCTCATATGTCCTTCAAAATATTCACCTTTATTTACCATATTTGCAAAAATTAACCCAAATAAATCCAATTCTTGAAGTATCTTCCCCTCCTAAGTATTTGTTGTTCTAAATGTGTCACCACCTTGAAAGAAAACCCCAAAGAAAACAAAAATTTCATCTATTGTATATAATAATTTGCTTCCCCTTTTGAATTTTGTTTCCATTCCATCCACTACTTATTATACAACTATCCAAATTTATTTCTTTGGATGCCTTCCTTCACCAGTGACCCCTCTTTCAACCCAATCTGTAAGTTCACCAATGTATAAAACCATTTATATACCACAAACATCATCAATTAATGTTACCCATTCCTTAGTTAGCACATTGTCCCTTATGATGCCATTACCCTTATCAAATGCAACTGAATCCACCATCATTTCCATTGTACCTGCTTCAACCACAACCATCCCGATTGTCTCTTTATCGACCAATTACCTTGAAATCCCTTTAATGAACACCACTACAACACTCTCCCTTGCATAAATCCTTTCGATGATTTCCTCCACGCCGTCTTCAACCACTCTACCTACAAACTTGCCTTTGTCGACCCCTCTCATAATAACCAATTCCTTGATAACTAGAATCACTACGACTATTCCCACCTCAAATTTCCTTGCATTGGATGGTATTGCATTTCCTACTTATGCAATAACAATTCCTACACCATCGACACAATAGAAAACACTAGCACCTAAAACAAACAAGAAAAAGAGTGCAACTAAAAGCAACAAGAGCAACAAGAGAAAAAATATAAAAATCCCTTCTCGGATCTCTTTTCCAATTGAACCAGTATCAATATCCTCTTCAACAGAAGCATTTTTAATCCTAACAAATGAATCAAACCAAGAAATGGATGATATCATCAAATTTGTGTCCAAATAAAGAGGGAAAAGATGTTCACAAGACAATAAAAGGCTTAAAACCATGAAATACGAACATGACAATACATGGAGGATTTGCTAAGAAAAAATTGAACAGATCACCAGAGCCCTGCAAAAACCCCATCCAAACAAAACAATTGACAGACTATATAACCTGGTGGAATTTTAGCAGATCATCTATAATGCAGTTTTTGGAAGAATAGTTGGTTATGGAGGATCAACACCAAGATGAACTAAGGAAGAAATAAAACCAATGGTTTAGAGAAGGGAAAAGAGAACAAGAAGAAATCAGTTGCTAGATCACCGTAATGTATAGACTTATGAGGGTTTCCAAATTACAACACCTAAATTTTGGACCAAATCCACAACACATGATATATCAACCTCCCCAAGCAAAGGTGTTGCACTTCTCCAAGCTCATGACAATTGGTACAAATATCTAGATTATGATTGTCGATTGGGACCAATTTTAATATTGCCTCTCCCTATCTACTCCAACAATCATCAAATCCAGTGTTGCTTTAGTTGCTACAGGAGAAGCATCTAGCTCTCAACAATCGTAAATTTTTTTTATTGTAACTTTGTCAAAATTTTGTAATTTTTTTACATATCTATGTTGTCTTCAAGATGAATTAATGTTTTCGGGTGGGAGTGAAGTTAGAGGAGCCTATTCTGTTAACTGAATAGGTCCTCTTGATCGACTAAAGACTAGTCGGTTTAGTTAGTCGAGTTAGTTGGGTCGACTGACTAGATAGTTATAAAGTTATAAATGTATAACTGTTTATATGCACTATATAATAGGTTGGTGAGCTAGATGATGTAATGTTCCTTTTATACATGATAGTCTAATAATATAAGACAAGTTATTGCTCCTCTCACCATTACTTGTAATATTTCTTATACCTTTATGTATATATGTATGATCTTGCAACTTGTTATGTATTTTTATGCTACTGGTAACCATATGTAATCCATTATATTAAAACAAACCCCTACATACCCTCGTGGCTTGGATGGAAACATAGGGTTCACCAAACAATTTTTTGAACAAGTAATTTTCTATTTTGATTTGCTGTTATGACTTTGTTTACTTACATTTATTTTATGGCACTTGTTGGTTTTTAATTGTGATAACATTTATAGGACCAAATTTAGATTCCATATCTCTTAGATGTTACTTGCTTCACTGGTAACAAAGAATGAAATAAATGTTTCCCACCAATTTCCATTCACTAAGGTACCTTTCTAATTAATGACATTAAATTTGTTCAAGGTTTTTTTTTCTTTATGGATTGAAGGTATAAGAATTCTATGGTTATTATGGAACATGGTCCCTCCTCTCCCAATTATTATTATTATTATGTTGTTTTAGAGGGTAAAAATCAAGTCTTAAGAACGTAATTTCTCTTTGGGGTTTTCGTCAATTCTCCTACAAATAAGTTTACTGATAGCTATATGGAACAATAAATGGCTTATGAACTTATATTATTTTTCGTAACTTAATTGTCGACTAATAAATGATTCTTGGGTGCATACTAATCCTCTCATTAGGGGTTGGCTACATAAACAAATGTTTCCATCGAATTCTACTAGGTGATACCTTGTATCCTTAGCAACTCTGGGTTGTATTATAGGATAAGGATACAACATACTGCAAGTTTGGTTGTTACTACAAGAGGATTTTACCGATGAAGTATTACTTGGGGTTTTGGAAACCCTTGTTCATTTTCTTGTTGGTTGAACCAAATTGTATTTATTAGGTTTACAGGATGCATTTGCAATTCCTCCGATTTTAGTTATTGTTTAGTTAAGACTCAAAGGGTCTGCATTGACATGACACAATCTTGTACTTATGAGATGGGGTTTCAAACCATTATGTGAATTTCTTGTTTTGATACATTTGAGATATAATCACACTGCTATTAAATATTGTTCTGTAATTAAATTTTGAATTTATTTGAGTTCCTTTGTGTTGGAAAAATGAATCCCATTCTATGTATTTTTTAGATGGATGTATCTCCTTGCTTGGATTATTATTGTTTATTTTGACTTAATATCTTTGAGCAATTGTTTTATCTATTTTAACTAGGTGTTATTTTCTTTACTCTACTCGAAATGTAGTTTTTAAATTTTTACCATGCATCATGATCAATATTACCCGGGTTGAACTTTGGTATTTAGACCTTGTGTAGATTCTCCCCTTGAGAATAATTACTTTCTTTATTACACTCTGCATTTGTAAAAATAGAACCAAATTAATGATATTGTAGAGTTCTTTACCTATCCGTTTCATCCGAAATTTAGGTACTTTCTACAAGTTCTTATGTTTATGATTTTCATAATCTCCAGTGTCTATTTTTCTCTAATTTTCTTAATATCAAGCATACTTGATAATTTTGTATTTCTAGATATTACATAGACACACACACATTCATTTGTGGTTCACAACCTTTCTAACTTAGTTTCTACACCCATGGGAATAAGTCATAGGGGTCCCACCCAAAGGGGCGTCATCCCATTTACTTTGATTACAGAGCTAACCTAATGGGGAGATCAAGTGAGGCCCTTATATAGTAATGTACATCCACCTAGGGATTTTACCCAGAGACTTTCTGCTCACAACTTACAACACCCGACCACTTGAGCTATCCCATTGGGATATATATATATATATATATGTGTGTGTGTGTGTGTGTGTATGTATATGTATACACATACACATACACATACATACACACACTCACTCACACACACACACACACACACACACACACACACACACACACATATTCTACGAGTCAATTTCTTCAGTGGTACGAGAATACAATTATTTCAATTCTAATGGGAACTAAAATTATCTTCTATGGTTTTAATAATGAAAAACTATTAGTAATATTACATATTATTTATTCCATGATTTAATGGTAAGAAATGAGGTCATAAGTCTTATGGCGCCAATGGATCTACTGTAGAAGAAATTGAGGGGTCGGTAATATTGTTCATGTTCATGAACGAGTATCAAGGTGAGAGTGTGAGTGGGAGCATGTGGGTTTTTTTGCGTAGGTGTGGGTGCATGGAGAGTTTCGAGGGGGGGGGGGATGCAAAACCCCTATGTCCTAAGCATGGTAGGGATGGATCCTTGGAGCCAGGTACCCAAGGAGGGAGAAAACGAAAGTGGGGATGAGAAAAGGGATGGAGATGAGAGGGGAAGAGGATCTGGACTAGGAGGGTGTCTTCCGAAAACCCTATCTATTCCAGCCATCTAGATAAAATCCGAGAAGGTAAGGGGAAAGATCGAGCTATGGAAGGAGAAGGATCTCATTGGGAAATTTGTGGAGGTGTGGCCAAGGGAGAGGGCTCTTGTTCGCTGGATCAAGACTATTTGGAACCCTAAAGGCCACTACGATCTGCATCTAGGGTCTAAGGGTTTCTTCACAATCATTTTATTCAATCAAGAGGATAAGGATCGGGTTATGGAGGGAAGACCATACTTTTACTTTTCACAAGGGTTATAACTCCGACCCTGGAAAGAATGATTTAATCCAGAAACTGAAGATATGGCGGTTTCCCATGTTTGGATCTGTCTGTTCTCTTTGCCCTGTGAATATTGGGATTTGGAAACCCTGCAAGACATTGGTAATACCTTGGGGGAGTTTGTGAAGGTGGATGAGTAGACCAAACATCAAAGATACAAAACCTTTGCAAACATCTGTGTATACATGGATCTGTCGAAAGAATTAACAGAGGCAATAATCCTAAACTGGGATGATGAATAGTGGATCCAACCCATTGACTATGAGCAAATTCTGTTCTGAGGAAGATAATGCCATGAATATGGACACTTTGGGAGGAATTTCCCAAATATAGTTCAACCTCAACCCATCCTAAGCCAATGTCAAAGAAGTGAGCTTGATGGGGAAGGGTTTAATCAAGTCAAAAATAGGAGGACTCAAGAAAGGTAGGTGGTCCCCCAAATCCTCGGAAAGAAATCCCGAAAAAGAAATCCATATCCAGTAACCCCTTTGAGATCTTGGAGGAGGAGTGTGCTAAAGGGGGGAATTCTAAAAGAGGGGGACTAATTAGGGCACCAGGTAGGGAAATAAAATGAAGGAAATGATGAAGGGGAGTAGTAGACCTTGATGGAGGTAGTGGAAGAAGATGAGGTAGAAGAAATGGAGTTGGGAGAATTGGATCTGGATGCGATCGAGGAAGAATGTGGAAAGAAGGGATAGGGGTATGTTCCCTGTAGATAGATTGAGCTTCTCCAAGAGGCCATCATCGGAACTTGAGTGGATCAAAATTTGGGGATCATAGCAGAATCGCATAAAGGTAGTAAAAGGAAATCTTTAGAGGAAGAGATGAAGAGGGGAAGGAAAATGAACAAGCAATGAATCACAGAGGTAGGGGTAAAAATCATTGAATCAGGTCAGTACCCAGTAATCATGGTGACCTTCTCTAAGGTAAACAAATTTAGTCAATGAATATAATCTCCTGGAATATTAGGGGGTGCAACCATCCCAGGAAGTAGAAAAATTTAGCTAGAAAGATTAAGCAAGAGAGACTGGATATTAGTTCCCCCAAGAAACAAAATGCAGTAAAGAGGGGATGGAAAAGTTTAGGGAGAATATTTGGAAAGGAAACAGGGTAATGGCGCTAGATGCAGCTAGTATGACTAGGGGGGTTGCTGTTCTATGGTAGCATAGTGTGGTAAAACTAAAGGAATGGTAGGCCACTCAGTTCTCGTTGATGGTGGATTTCCAGTTTTTAGAAACAAGAGTTAAGGGTTTTCTAGTGAATGTTTACAGGCCTAGTGCCTTTCCCCAGAAACATGCCTTTCTGGATGATTTAAGATGGATACAAGGTCAAACAGTAAGAAGCTGGATAATATGAGGGGATTTTAATCTTATCACCAACCTCGGGGAGAAGAAGGGGGCATGTGGTTTTTGAATAAGTATTAGGAGGCTTTATGCGATTTTCTAACCCACAACTCTCTGGTTGACATAGAGACTGGAAGTGGATGCTTCACCTGGAACAACAAGCGTGGAATGGAGCACCTTGTTGCTTCTTGGCTCGATATATTTCCGGTCTCTAAAACTATGATGCATGGCACAGGGGAGATAATGGCCAATGTTTTTTCGGTAACAGGATCAGATCACTGGTGCATTTGTCTCAACTGGTATTGGACAGGTGCGATCCTGAGAAATTCATTCAGATTTGTGAAATTCTAGTTGGAGCACAAGGAATTTAAGGATCTAGTACCCAAGTGGTGGCAGGAGCTGGTCCCCCCTCTAGGTACCGTGATGTATCGCTTTCAGCAAAAGCTCAAGGGCCTTAAGGCCAAAATATGCATGTGGAACATGTAGGATTTTGGGAATATTTTTTAGGATAAAAAGTGACTGATAAGTGATATCGATCTTATCAATATGAAAGGTATGGAAGACAGGTGGGATGAGGACATGAAGGCCAAGGAAAAGGACCTATTGTGTCAGTTGGAATCCATGGAAAGGTGGGAAGGAATATTTTGGAAACAAAATTCAAGGATCCAATGGTTGCAAGAGGGGGAAAGGAACACCAAGTTATTCCACAACTCGGTCCTTCAAAATAGAAATATCTCAAAAATGCATAAACTAAAAAATGCGGATGGAAGTCAGGTGGAGACTAGAAGAGAGATAGGGGAGGAAATGATCCAACACTTTTTTGGCATCCTTAATGAGTACGTAGGATATAGGGGGAGGGACATAGCCATAATTACTGGGCTTATTCCTAAAGCTGTAACCAGAGAGAACAATGAAATGCTGCTTAAGCCAATAGCTATGCAGGAACTAGAGGAAGTTGTTAATCAGATGGCTTTGGGGAAGGCTCCGGGACTTGATGGCTTCACCTTGAACTTCTTCCACTACTTTTGGGATCGAATCAAGGAAGAAGTTTTAGAGATTGTTAAAGAATACATAAGTAAGAGGGGAATGCTTAGAGCCTTTAATGTAACCTTTCTTACTTTAATCCCAAAATAGGAAGGAGCAGACAACCCAGACAAGTTTAGGCAAATAGCCCTGTGCAATGTGATTTACAAAATTATTTCTACGGTGCCTGTGAATCGCTTGAAACCTCTCCTTCCTAATATGATAAACCTTGAACAATTAGGTTTTGTGGAAGGGAGGAATATTATGGATGGATCTATCCTAGTCCATGAAGTGATTCATTCCCCTGGAAAGCACTAGGAGAACGGGCATGATGATCAAATTAGATATTGAAAAATCCTATGACAAACTGAGTTGGAAGTACATGGACAAGATGTTGGAAGCCTTTGGGTTTGGTCTTGAGTGGGTGGAGTGGGTCATGAGTCTGGTAAATACCCCCTTATACAACATCCTCCCGAATGGATCTTCGACTAAAGTGATACATCCTCCTCGGGGTATTAGGAAGGGAGACCCACTGTCCCTATTCCTCTTTATTCTAATGGCAGAAGGGATAATCGGGCTTATCTATGCTCAATCGGAAACTGGGGATACATGGTCTTAGAGTACATGAGGGAATGGATTCCTCTATGCACCAGATGTTTGTGGATGACACAATGCTTATGGGGAACCCTTCAGTCCAATAAGCTCGAGCCTTTAAGAGGAGCCTCAACCTCTTTGCTAAGGCCTCAAGTTTGGCAGTTAATGCAAATAAATATCAGGTTTTTTTTTCTTAACACAACTCCCATAGTCCATAGGAATATCATCCAAGTCCTTAGATTCTCTAGAGGAGTGATTCCTTCCAAATACCTAGGGATCCCCTAGGGATGGGAAATTTGAAAAAGGTCTCATGGAAGGATCTTCTTGAAATATTAAAACATAGGCTATCAATTTGGGTCCTTTGACCATTAAATCTTCCCATTAGATTGGTCCTTGTGAAAGCAGTATTGTAGGCCATGCCAAGGATAATTTTAGGGGCGAATTTTAGCACAGTGGGCTATTTTTCCATGTTTTTCTCCCAAAAAGATTCGCCATTTTTCATTTTTTGAAGCCCTGTTTCGCCCAATTTTGATGGGGTAAAATTTTTTCACCCTAAAAATTGCCAAATTATTATATAAATGATATAAAATCCTTGGAAATTAAAATATTTTTGAAAAATATCGCCAATCATTCTATAGTTGGCGTTTTAAGAATTGGTAATATTTGCCAACATTTATACACTTTTAAATAAGAACGGTTCCTTAAAATCATCCCTGGGCCACCATGCCAATATACCTCTTCTCAGTTCTATTGACACCAAAATTCGTTCTTTGAGATATCAGGAGTATGCAGAGGAAATTCTTATGGGGTGGTAGGGAGGCTAAGACTAAATTTTCCTTGGTGAGCTAGGAAAGGATATGCCGACCCAAGGAGGAAGGTAGTTTAGGACTCCATGACCCCAAGGTCATGGATGAAATCGAGGGTACCAAATTATCGTGGCGATGGTGTAATCACTCGGTTGAACTATGGGCCAGGCTATGGCATGCCAAATATGCTAGAGATAGAGCCAAAAATTAGATGGTCCGACTTAATGAGGAGAAACCTGGATCTCCTATTTGGATGAAATCATTGAGTGGATGAAGGATTGTGCAGGAGCATTGCTTTTGGGAGATAAGGGATGGGGAGAGTTCAAAGTTTTGGGAGGACTCTTGGAACCAGTTCCCCAAACTGGGGTCAGACCCAAGGTGGATGCACATCAGAGTAAGAGGAATTGAGGAGGGAACAGTGAAAGTGTGTCACTATTGGGGAAATCTAGGGCTAGATGAGCAGCGACAGTGGAATTTCCAGGCCAGGGACGACCTAATCAATAATGAGGACTTGTAGGCCCTCTAGGAGGAGCTCTAGTAGAGATTCATTAGGGTGAAAGTTGGTCTAGATATATTAAGATGGGGCTACTATGAGAAGGGTTTGTTCAGTATCAAGGAGGATTATAGTATCAGAATAGGTAACCAAGAGGAGACGAAGGGAAAGGACACGGTATAAAGACCCTCAATCCCAAACTTTTGGTCTCCACCCCCGTTTAAGGTTTTTAAGTTAAATTTCGACGGGGATTCCAAAGGAAATCAAGGGCCCGATGGTTATGGAGGGGTTTTTCCTCAATGGGGAGGATTCTAAAAATTTACTATGGAGCCATTGGTATTGACACCAATAACTCAACTAAGCTGGAAGGATTGATACAGGGCTTTAAGTTCATGATTAAGGAAGGATGGGTAACTACGATTATTGAAGGTGACTCCAATATGCTGATCTAGATGGATAGAAGCCTTGCCAATGGGAGGACAAGTGAAAGAAACTCATCTAGTTAGCGCTTGGCAAGCCGAATTGACACCCTTCAAACCCTAGTTACTGAACACTCGACCATTTCCTTCTGCCACATCCGCCGTGATTCCAATAAGGTGGCTGACCTGTTGGCAGTTGTTGGTGTGGAGGGGGGTAGGATCCATCGGAGCAACACACTGGAGGACTTTCGGGATGAAGGATGGGCCCTCCAGTGGAGATAGCTAGCCTCTCGTGATTATGACACATTTCCATAGGTGGAGGCCTCTACGCACGGGAATAGGGATGTTGACAGGAGGAGGATGACTCCCCGAGAAGGTCAAGATCTATGCCACACAGTTTCCCATGGATAAAAGGACTAGCTCTCTTGTGCCAAGACCTCAACACCCTGTCTTGGTATGACTTCATGAGTGACGGGATCGACAAGGGAGATACACATCGAAGATGCGATATGGTCTTAAAGGCTTATAGGATGTTAATTGAATTTCATGGTATGAACGAAGATGAAGGCATGATTGGTATGTTGAGAGTCGAGTACATATTAGTTTGGGTTATGATGGTGCCTACCACCTTATATTCTAGAAGGGATCTGCCACCCCTCATCTGTGCGCGAAGGAGTATCTTAGTTGTCAGTCTCTTGGTGCTAAGTTTATTAAGTGATTAGGCATGGGATCTTGGAGGTTACGCTGTTTCTAGAGGGTTTAGTGAGGGAACCTCTTGCTGTATCCTGATCATGGCTCCTAAGCACACTTAGAGAGGAGAATTAGGACCGAGGGAGGCCTCAATTTCCTATGGCAAGAAGGGAAATGGGATTATGAAGCAGACATATGAGCGACGATGGACCATGAGGGACCGGATGCATGCCCAATAGGAAGCCTATTTATTTAAAGAAAATGTCCCTCAGGACATTCATAAGGAAATTGAAAGGGTCACAGGAAATGTGTACGAAGAAGTTAAACTCATGCCTACTAAGGAATTACACAGGGAAGTCGAGGATTAAGTGGCTAACCCTGGAAACACGACAGGGAGAGAAGCGACCTATGACTGTATGCTGATGTTATATTGGGTTAATATGAACTTGTTCGCCAACTCTTCCCTGACCATGGCTGCAAAACGAGAAGGCGACGAAGAACCAACTAAAGCTTGGAAGGAGCATAACGTAGACTGTCACCTTATGCAGAACGAAATTGATGTCATGGTTTCTCACATGGGAATTCAGTTCTTTCATCCAGGGTTGGTGCAAGAGGAGGTAGCTGGTCTACGAAGGATGGAAAAACAACAAGACATCATGCTTTGTGACAACGTCACTGTGGAAACTGCAGTGAAATCCTAGCTGGGCAAATCTCCCTCTTCGACCGCAACTGTTCGCTTCAGACTGGGAGCTATAAACCAGAGTCAGGTTTGAGTCTCTTGTTTTTTATGTTCTGTGTATTTCCTTTAGTATTTAGTTGGAAATATGGATAGGTGTTATGGTTTTTCTGAGGACATACAGATTATATATGTATCAAGGGCCAGACAATGTCAAAAGCAAGATGTTGTGTTTTGTGGGGAATGGGGCACTTTTTGAGCAATTTGTAGAGTCTGTTAAGAGATGGACGTTTTTTGGGCTCTTTGTCAATCATGTAACCAAGTGATATGTCAGTCATGTAACAAAGTGATATTGCAGTAATATAATGTTTTATTTACAAAAAAAATGAGGTCATAAGTCTTGTATCAAATTAGAGTTAAGAAATGAATAATATTCAAATTTGCGCAAAGAAATAAGAAAACAACTTATGAGTTAGTAGACTCTTCATCAATGAAGAAAACCTTCCATGGACATAAAAAAAAATGACAAAACCCCATGCAAACTACTATGGATATTCTACTGGAATAGTTCCTCACAATAAATATTATGTCTTTGTTCTTTTTATTACATTATTTCCATCAAATTCTAAATAAACTTGAACTATAATAAAAGTAAATAGATCAAAGAGATACACAATCCACACAATCAACACAAGATTTACCCTAGCAAAACCCACAACAGGAAAAAAACACCAATGAGAAATGAGGACTATGCCTTGCTCTTTTATATAGAACACATATACAAAGGAAAATACACTCTCTATAGAGTTACCTATTAATGAATACTGCAGGATAACCTACTTCCTCATTTCTGCTCTAATATCCACTCCAATTCTATTGCTCAACTATAGAGAAATACCATAACATCATAAGAATGGAACCCCTTCTTCTCTTGACAGCTCAATATTTAATGTAGTCCAATAATCGTACAAGATTAGTCTTATGGATTTTGCATGACTTCAATCACAATTAGGATCAGGGTTAAGATTAAGGTTTTGTACATTCTAGAATGTTCTTGAAAGTCCACTCATGACTAGCTCCGCATGTGTGATAAATAAGAGCTAGTGTGTAATCCACTTGGTACCATGGTGGTCAATTGGGTAAGTCAACTTGCACGAGGCATAACTTCTTCATACATACTTTGATTGAGGCAATTCTTGCAACATTGGAAAAGTATCCAAGTGTATAATTCCGTCAAGGGGCATATCATAAGCGATGAACTTTTAACCCCCAAAATGTTGTTTAATCCCTCAAAGATGTCTGTTTTGGAACCCAAATATGCAAAGTGAAACCTACCCTTAAAATGGTCCCTACAAGCCAATTAATCCAATATATCCACTTAGAAAACACCAAAATAGATGACAAATTATATATTGATCCATTTTGGATCACCCCTAAAGTGATATATAATGGTATATACCTTACATGTTCAGTTATATATATAATGTAGAATAAATGGAGCATGCCATGATTAGTCATAACTTCCTGCATTGATAAAAAACCTAAAACCAACATTAATTACTTTGTTTTTTATCATCTCTATGAGATTTTTCTAGCAAAATATTAATATAATTAGTGCTTCCCCTCCACTCCCAAGATAAGTAATGTTTCATGTAATCTTGATGAATGGAATTCTTGAACAAGCACGTATGAGTTTGATCAATGATTTATTCATCATATGTGTCTGGTCCCCATCAACAACCTCCATGAAGTGTGCTCCTCAATCTAGGTGTCCTCAATTCTGCTGTCTAACCCCCAAGGTATATATCAAATGGTCCCAAGCTCCATGGGATCAGTGCATCGCTCAAAGTGCCCATCACTCCTCCTTGGTTGATACCTCCTTTGATTGAGCAACCAACTCTCCCATTGTGTTCTCACAATGGATTAATTTCCAAGCCAATTGGGGTAACGATCTCCTAGTAAAGGCTGCTATTCTAAAAATATACCCAAGGTCAATATTCCACCTAAAATAATCCATCCTTATGTACCTAAAGCATTTTCAAGGGGTTAGGAGACATGCCACTCTCCCAGCAAGATGAAAATATCTTTGGAGTAAACCCCAAAGAATACATTCTATGGATGTGTTTTCATCCTCCACTNGTCCCTAAAGCATTTTCAAGGGGTTAGGAGACATGCCACTCTCCCAGCAAGATGAAAATATCTTTGGAGTAAACCCCAAAGAATACATTCTATGGATGTGTTTTCATCCTCCACTTCTTATAATATCAATATATACCCATCTTAACTCTCTATATATTAAACTTAAGGAGGGATCAAATCCCTCACAATGCAAACGTTTTCTCTAGTTTTTCACTCTAAACAAGGTTTGCATCTCACTGGGATTTGATTTCTCTTGGCACTTGATAGATCCAAAGTTAAGATAGATCTATGTTGGTATTTTTTCTCTCTCTCTATAATAATAATAATAATGATGATGCGGGCTAATAGGAAAAACCCAAGAAAAGTACCAAAGAGGTTCCCATAATTAATGATACTTTTTGAAATTATTAATATTAATATATTTTTATTTTTTTATTTTTTCAAACCAACACTTTTTACGTAAGTGACACATTTCACCCACCTCTCTTATAGAAAATTAATATTTGGATGCGATTATTCTTTGTAGATGATGGTGATGATAATTAGCTAACTTTGGGTTATGAGACTTTAATGAAATTAATAAGAAAATAATTAATTTATTTTAACGTTGTTGTTTGTATGATAGAAACCATTAAAGATAAATTTCCATTTCCATTTTTATGAGTTAATAAGTGAAAGATGTAAACATTTGAAAGGATTTCCAAAAAAATATTTCATCAATTATTTAGGAAGACATTCTAAGATAATATTTTCCATTCATTTTTATACGCAAACAAGAGATAATATCTTCCATAGTCCATTCACAAGACACAAATTCAAAATTTGTTTATAGACATGGCTACAAATATATCTTTGTAAACAAAATATTAAAAAATAAAAATGAAAAATATTCGAAACACCCCCGACTTAAATATATCATTATAAAAGAAGTATACTAAATCTCTTCTTATGATAATATTTTTCTTTATCTACTTAGATGTGGCTATAAATATATTATTATAAAAAAAGCATTTAAAAATATTTTTAAGATAATATTTTTCATTCATAATTTTTCATAAAAATTATAGATTATTTGTTTATAGATGTGGCAAATTAAGAAATACAGAATGTTCAATTTTACCAAATGAAATAACAAAACAACAATTTAAGAGTCCATTGACTCTTCAAGAATTTAAAATTAACTTTAATTACTCCATTTTTAGGTTAATGGACATTTATATTTTACAATTTGGCCTGGATAACTAAAGTTCCTCTTCCTAGAATGTGAGAAGATGACTCTAAAGATTTATAGTAGTCGTTCACATTTAAAATAAATAATTTTCAAAAAAGTATTCTAAAAATCTTTTTAAGATAAAATTTCATTCTCCATTTTTTCACAAAAAATACATATTATTTCTTCCATTGTTTAATGACAAATTAAGAAATTGAATTTTATGAAAGGAAATAATAAAACAACAATTTAGGAGTGCATTGACTCTTTAAGAATTTAAAATCAACTTTAATTACTCCATTTTAAGGTTGAAAGACATTTATATGTTATATATTTTACAATTTGTATTGGACAACTAAATCTAATCTTCCTAGATTGTAGGAATATGACTCTAAGTATTTATTTTATAATAGTCGTTCTAAATTTAAAATAAACAATTATAAAAGAAGTATTCTAAACGTCTTTCTAAGATAAAAAATTTCATTCTCCATTTTTTCACAAAAATTAAATATTATTCCTTCCATAGCCTAATGGCAAATTAAGAAATGAAAAATGTTGAATTTTATGAAAGGAAATAACAAAACAACAATTTAGGAGTCCATTCACAGTTCAAGAATTTAAAATCAACTTTAATTACTCCGTTTTTTATAGGTCCATAGATTTTTATAGTTTACAATTTTACAATTTGGGTTGGACACGGAAAGATTCTCTTCAAGAATTTAAAATCAACTTTAATTAATCCATTTTTATAGGTTGATACAAGTTTATATTTTACAGTTTGGGTTGGATAGGGAAAGATCCTCTTCCTAGATTGTAGGAAGATGACTCTAAATATTTAATTTATAGTATTAGTTACAAATTTAAAATAAACAATTATTAAAAAAATTTGAGCCTACATATTACATAGATTCCAATCTACATATAATATATCATTGAAAGATATTATGATGTTGACACTATGTAATTTTGATTCCACTATGAATAATAACTTATAAGTTACAACTTTTTCATTTTGAAAAAAAAAATTACAAATGACCAGTAGTTCTTAGCCTTGTGCCCTATGAAAGACATGAACCCAAGTTAAGTAGCTAGTTTAAGATCTATATCAGCTTTTGGTACCAGCATATTCATATAATCATAGTGCTTTCCCTCTTCTCTAGATTTTGGTATTGGGATCATTTTTTTCGCAAGCGAGAGTGGGAGTGATTCCTTAATAAATGTACAAATTTATTGACTCCACACATGTCGTTTGTTAGTAGTCAGGTTGGAAATTGGGGGGTCACCAATTGCATGAGATGAATAGAGAGATGATTCTAGTCGAAAAGAAAAGACAGGAATGAATCCCAACAAGAATCCAAGTATGAATCAATGAAACAAATGTTTGTCCAATCATAAACAAACAATAGACATTTAGAAAATCAAAAGAGAAAAGAGATTCAAGAGATGAGAGGAGTTGAGAGACATTGTCATTCCACTACGTGACGAAAGAAGTATGAAGAAACTAATTGAGATGGTCGTTCAACCAAAATACCTACCTGAGTTGAGGGAAAGCTGACCACATGATAGAAAGGGTGAGGCACTGATACTGATCAAAGTGTCACAAACTATGGTGTTGATGCTGGAGTATTTGCGCATTGCAATTTCCAGGTGTCTTGACTCCCATCGATTCTGTACCAATGGTCATGATGACTAGCTTGAGTTTTAGAAAAATGGACAAGCATGAACTATGACCTGGATCGGGTGACAACAATATATGGTGTCAAGAAAATTTGTATGGAAAAATTATGGACCCACTGATGATTCCAAGACAACTTCATGGTAACTGGATAATCGACTTTACGCCAAAGTTTGGAAGAAATTGCTTTCATCTATTCTATTTAGAACATCTGGAGGCACCCCCTACCAACAATCTTATCTATTGAAAATAGAAGTCCATTGGAATCTAAACCTATCAATGAAGAATCAATAGAAGAAATCATATTGTCTTGGTACAAAAATCACCCTAAATAATAAATTCCATTTGTAGTCAATAGGTCGTTCCAGTAACTAAATTTAGAATAAATATAAATAGGAAAAATAAGACATGCATTTTGGGAGGATATGATCACATTGATGACTATGATGATTGAATATATAGAAGAGGTAGAGTCTGAGAATGAGAGAATGCAACTAAAGCAAAGCATACCATCACCAAAGCTCGACAAACAAAATAGAGACATAATAAAATGGATGCCTAAATCACATGGGAAGAGAGAAGAGACCAGAGTAAGCATGCCGCTTCTCCGATGACCAACATATGCAACAATAGATGAGAACCAACGATCTGGAAATATTACGATGAAAATCATATATAGTCAAGCGAGACGATGAGTTCATGAATGAAGCTTTCCTTAGAATTTTCCTTATGTGTGCATAATAACTGCCAACCACTAAAATCATTGTTTTTTTTTTTGACCATGGGAACAACAATCTCCCAAGGGTATATCCAACATCCTGCAAGCCAGATATACCAGAAACTTGTGACTTAGCAAGGGCCGAGACGTCTCGGTGGGGTCGCCTACCCTTCTATCCACATGAATCGGAAGCACAACGAAGATTGTTCTTATAAATACATCAAATATTGAATACTCATGGTTTTATTTTTGTTTGATCTTTCCACAATTGATTACAAGAAACCAACCATGGCACCCAAGGAAAACATAACAACAACCAAAGCCAGAGTAATAGAGGAAAAAAAAGGAGCCATACAAGAAGATGCCACCATGACCTCGTTACAGGATTGGATGCACATAATGAAAAAGGAAAAAAATGAAGAGCATGACTGGGAAGAGTAGTATGTATAAATCAAATATTGGGGGATTGAGGTTAACAAATGGAGAAAAGAAGCCAGTAAATTGGCAGTCGTAAAGATAAGAGGATACTAAGGAGTTCCATTGATGAGTTCCTTAAGGAATCTGAAGGAAATAATAATGAAGTTCATTGTTAGTTAGTATCATTATGGTAATATCTAGATTGATGAACCCATCCCTATCATTCATTTCCTTATTTTCCATATTACATGATTGTTAAGCAAGGGACGATCAATTCTAGGGATGACCAACCCATTGTAATTGGTAAAATAGTTCACAGGCACAAAACATGTTAGGAATTTGATGGGTTTAATCATCAACAAAATCTAGTATGGTGATGTCAAATAGTTAGCCATAATAGTCTCCACGTTTCTCACAAACTCTGCTTAGCCCTATGACTTGAGGCTTGATATGTTAGAAGCAGTTAGACGAATTGAATTCTTCTCAACTGGGATGAACATGTCGCCCAATTAAGACCAATTATGTGAAATATCAGGAGTCGATGCAATAAATATGATTCCCATTGTTAATAATATGGATAGTAATGACAAACATAAGTCCATTTAGTGAAGTAGAGTTCACCAACACAAAACCACCATTGATGAACAACTTCAGGATATTTGTACCAAAAGGGAGCGCACAAAACAACAAAGAAAAATCCTACTTAGAGAATTGGTTTCAATTAGTCAAGGCCAGGTGTGATTGATGGAGAGTAATACAATATTCCTATCACAGTATTTTCTTCATAGGCACATATTGAGCTTTATCTTGACCATACCAAGATATGGTACATGGAGGTTTAATCAAGAGAACAAGCACATGGCCTTGATTAATATCCCAATTTTTAGGAAATGTTCATTGATCTAGATAAGAAATAAAATACTATATAGCTTGTGCCAACCATAGCTTATGATGCTTAGAACCACTAATTGGCATAGAGATAGAAGACTAGAAAGAAGTAGCCCTGTACATCAAAAGCTAGTTGACAAAGTCAAGAACCGATTGGAAATTGTAATTGTTGAGGGTTAGATCAACCAAATTGTTGTTGAACCAACTAGAGAGACGTGGATAGAAGATGGAGAAGAACCAATAATTAAACATAGATTCGAGCATGGATTTGAAGAGCCCTAACTGAAAGAAAAAGTAGAACAAGTGACAACAAAATACTTACATTCCAACAGAACATTAGAGGAAAACATACAAGAGAACAAGCAAAGAACATGAAGAAACTTCTTCTAGAGGTGATAGAAGATGACCTTGAGGATCTTAGGGAGTAATCTAAACATGTTATAAAATAGGCCATATAAAATAAAGTGACAGAAAATGCTCATATCTAGAAGCGGTACGGACAAAGGCGATTGGTATCGTCGTCAACCCCAAAACCATCTATTGTAGCATTACCTCCACCTCCAAAGAAACTTAAGATCACAGATCAACTGCATTTTAATACCCCTTGAATAGATAATATTTACTTCTGTTGGAAAATACTTTGATTATTATTCTTTGACAGGAAGGTCAAGAATACAACACTTTTTATAATAAAACATTCCCTATTTAATAAATTATGCTGAAGGGGAACAAAAGTGGATATAGCTATTGAAAGAGTGTTTGCTGACCCACAACAGGAAAATGAGAAGTGGAAAATACGACTGACTGAGAACTCAATATGTAGGAGGAATCATCCCCAAAAACCAGGTCTACACTCCTAGTTGAGTTGCTAAAGAGCAGGAGGCTCATAAATGACCAAGTTCTAGGAAAAAATTATGTTTAATAGTATGCCCATGAATAGCAAGAGGTTAGCAATGGAAGGGGATTAACATCTGTATAATGCAATAGATGGTGCATTAAGATATTTTTCTCTTGTGGTTCAGCAAACATGCTTGGGGGTTCTTGAGCAAGTAATTTGGCTGCTTTGGGAGTTGGTTGGGAGGAACAACTTCTCCAATTTTGTTTTTCCAGCATTGGTGCTAGGTTCATACTCTGTTTCTTATAAATGATTTTAGATGTAGTAGGTTGTACATGTGAAATGTTAAATTGCAGTTATATTTCCCAACAGTACTGTTTATGCATTTCTGGAGAACCATTATCCATATTTTGTAAATCCTGGATCTAATGAAGATCAAAGTAGAATCTAGTTCCGTTCTCAGTTATCTTACTACTATTATGCTTGAATCATTTATAGAATTGATGAGTCTGCATCTAATAGCTTGAATCTTATATTTTTACATGATATCAAAGGTTCCTGTTGTGTATTTCCTTCTAAATTTGATTTCTGTAATTCTGCCTTAATTATGCATTATGAATATAGGTCGCCGAATGGAACTATAATTATTTTTTACAGTTTAGATCTGATTTATTCAATATTGTGGTTGAAACTATACTGCATAGAAAAAAAAAACCCTAATTAAATTGCACACAATACTATAAGCAACTTAGCACAGTTGGTTAAATGTTCTCAAATCACGTTCAGTTGATGAAATCAAGGTATGGTTGTAAGCACTAAGATAGTTTCCATATCCAATTAACTTATAGTGAGTTAAACCACAAATCAACTAGAAATCCATTGAATCCATAGTTAAATGTTGATCCATAAGAGAAATCAGATCAATGGTTGAAAAGATATTTCACACTAGAATCATCGCCCGAGTTAAACCTAAAAAAATCGCCTTTCATCGTGTGAAGGAGATCGATCATGGAGAAGATCGACGGTGGTAAGGACATTTCACAAGGGAAAGAGCAAGGAATATAAAGGAGGGGTCAGGATGTGAAATCAGAAGTTGATCAGTGTAATTTAAGATCAATATCTACGGCTGAGATCGATCATTAAATAGATCAACGGTCCACAACGATTTTGCAGGGAGAAGCTGAGGGTTTTGAACAACTTTGGATGTGCGTGAATTTTTTAAGGAATGCACTTCATAATTTTGGTGTTCACCGCTGATTTGGTGGGGACATTGATTAGACAATCAACAAGCCATTTCACCGAATAACTTGCAAGTTGTTTAAACAACTGAGAGCAAGCGTAGAATGTTTATCCAAAGGATTTTGCTACAGGATTGAGTCCTCCTGAGTGAGTTAAACATTGATCCACAAATTTAGAAGAATGACGTATAGGATTTCATCCACAGGGAAGATCAACGATTGCTGATAGTTGTGAAGGTTTCATTGTGAATCTATAAAATAAATAAGATCAACAGTCAAGATTGTATTCGCAACAAGATCAATGGCTGATAAAAGTTGTGAAGGTTTCATGGTGGAATCTGCAAAGGAGAAGATCAATGACGGATATTTCATCTGCAGGGAAGATAAATGACTGATGATAGTCCTAAAGGTTTCATTGTGAATCCATAAAAGAAATAAAATCAACGATCATGATTAAAGCTGGAAAAGAGATCAACGGTTTATAGAAGCTGCGGAAGGCGGAAGGTAGAAATCAAGAAAAAAAAGGGACAAGGAAAAATGTTGAGTTTCGATTCCCAATTTATGCATCAGATCAATATTGACGGTTAAGGCTGATTTTACAAAGATCAACGGTGTGAAAAACAATTGTGGAATGCAGAACGTGGAAAGGAAAGAATAAATTTAACAGAACTCAAAGTTTTCGAGGTCTAATTTTTGCATCAAAGAAAGATCAATGATCAAGGTTGTTTCCATAAGGATCAATGATGTGGAAAGAGGATCCAGAATGCAGAAAGTTCAAAAATAAGATTAACGAAACTTGGAGTTTCCGGGATCCGATTTCTGCATCAAGCAAGATCAATGATCAAGGTTGTTCCCACAAGGAACAACAATGCGGAAATCCGATGCAGAATGCAGAAGGTGGAAAGTTCAGAAATAAGATTAACGAGACTTGGGGTTTCTGGGATTCAATTTCCACATCAAAGCAAGATCGACGATTAAGGTTTTTCTCAAAAATATCAACGGTGCGGAAGGCAGATGCGGAGTGCGAAAGGAGGAAAGTGATCAAATGGAGGTATCGAGATTCGATTGTTGCTTTTCTAATTTTTGAGTTCTTCCCAAAAGGCAGAAGGCAGAAACGTTAGTTTAGTGTGGAAATAACTTTTTCTGCTTGCATCTGTCAATGGCAGAGTGACTGTTACAGTGGTTGCTAAGATTGAGAATGATTGTAGAGAGTTGAATTTGACCATTAAATATGGAACGAGCTTCTTTTATTGGTATTTTCTCACAACAGTTAGGAGTTTTATTAATATGTATGAAGATATATAGTTATAGATTTTTTTATTATTATTTGAATTTCGAGGTATGTTACATAGGGTATCAGAGCATGGTTTCAGCACTAGGTCTAAATAGGCTCAACGCAAAACTACTATAGAAAACAACAAGTTAACTCATGTTTATTTTGTCTTGAAATTTTCTCTTACACATAACAAAGAAAGTACAAATATATTTTGCAGGAAATATGGCAGATGCAGGAATGTCTGCAGAAGAGGAATGTCGCCGAGAAAATCCTTTAAATGAAGAGATAAATCTAAGGGATGGAGAGTTCTGGGTAGATCTAAATGAAAGTTAGGACAATAAATATGAATTAAAAAGGACTGTGACTGAACTAAGATCTGAATTAAGAAATGTGAAGGAAGATAATAGGCGAATTCTGAAGGCTCAAGAAGAACTGAACACTATCTTGTTAGCAAAAATCCATAATGAATAAAAATATAAAAACAAGGATTTTGAACAGGAATTGCCTAAAAATTCCGCATAAAATAAAGTTAAGGGTAGGAAGGTGGAATTTTCTGGCCATAACCTTGAAACTTCAAGTGAAGAGTCATTTAAGCATCACAGAAAAACTCAAGAGTCAAATGAAAGCAGTGACAAAAATAAAAAGAAGAAAAAGTACAGACCCTATGAGGAAATATCTAGGGAGTTCAAGAAAATTAAACCACCCATGTTTAATGGGAAAATTGAGAAGGGCGAGGAGGCGGAGGCCTAGCTGTCCGATATGAAAAAGTACTTCCAGATATATAATTACTCAGATGAGTTGAAAGAAAAAATGGCCATTTATAATCTGACTAGAAAGGCATATATATGGTGGCAAGATATAAAGAAAGTTAAGGGTATAAAAGAAAGGTATGTAACCTTGAAAACTTTTAAGAAGCTGTTTAAAAGAAAATATTTATCTGAACAATATTATGAAGAAAAAGCCAAGGAGTTTTATGAACTAAGTTTAGGGGCCATGACAATGAAATAACTCTATAGTAAGTTCTTAAGCTTACTTCGCTATGTCCCCTACATAATTGATGAGAATCCCAAGATACAATGGTTCCTTAGCTTCCCGCCTCTCATGTTTAAATAACATATTGAATATGACAATCCAAAGAAACTACAAGAAGTGACGAGGAAGGCCAAATTCTGTTATGACCAAAACAAAAATAAAAGAGAAAGTATATCAGCTTGGAAAAATCAAAGGCCATATAATTTTGAATCTAAAACAAAACGAGTTCCATAAAAACATGGGGAATAATCGCAGAGGGTATCAAGGTAATAATTACAAATGTTTTAAACCTCAATATTCTATAGTACCCTCAACTATTCCTACTAAAAACCCAGCACAAAAAGGACCCTTAAAATGTTGGGAATGTGGGGAAAAACACTATAAATATTGTCTAGCAAGGAAGGCGAATTTTAATGTCCATTATATCCAGGAAGCAGTTACAGTTGGGGATATGGCTAGGAGCATGCCTAGAATCTGCGCTGCATTAGAGAATCAGCAAGCAGACCACCATACTTCAATGGTCGAAATTGAAGGTATGATAAACAATCAACCTAACTCTATCTTAATTGATCCAGGCACAAGCCTGAGTTACATTTCACCTAGAGTAGTTTATTTATGCAATTTGGTACATGAAAAGTTTGATAAGTCGTGGCTAGTACAGTTAGGCACGGGTACAAAAAGAAAGGTTACAAGTATTGTCATAAATTGTAAGATATTGTTGAATGATTTTCTTACACATGTGAATGTAAATATATTACCTTTAGGATTTTATGATATGTTGATAGGAATGGATTGGCTTGAAGAGCATAATTTTTTCCTAAACTATTTTGATAAAACATTTACATGTATTGATAAAAAGGGGAATAATATAAAAGTGAAAGGAATTCCTAGGAAGGTAACCATTCGATAAATATTTGCTCTGCAAATGAAGAGAGCAGTCAGAAAAGGAGGTAAGGTATTCACAGTATATATAATGAATGATAAGGAAAATGATACGAAACCTAAACTGGAAGACCTACCCGTTTTAAAGGAGTTTGAAGATATCTTTCCGGAAGAAGTCCCTGGACTCCCTCCAAAAAGGGATATTGACTTCACAATCGATCTGATACCTGGAACGGTACCAGCATCGAAGGATCCATATTGAATGAACATAATCAAACTCACATAACTAGAATCACATTTACAAGAACTAATCAATAAAAAATACATTCAACCAAGTGTGTCTCCCTGGGGAGCACTATTCTTGTTTGTGAAAAAGAAAGACAGTACACTAAGATTGTGTATAGATTACAGTAAACTAAATAAAAGGACTATTAAAAACCAATACCCACTTCCCTGGATAGATTATCTGTTTGATTAGTTTCGCGGAGAAACTGTCTTTTCAAAGATATATTTAAGGCTGGGTTATCATCAAGTGCGAACAAAGGATGAAGATATTTTTAAAACAACATTTAGGACCCGTTATAGTCACTACGAGTTGTCGTAATTCCGTTTGGGTTGACAAACACACCTATTGCATTCATGTTTTTAATGAATGACATCTTAAGTAAATGTCTGGATAAATTTGTGGTTGTCTTCATTGACAACATATTAATCTACTCTAAGAATGAACAAGAACACGAAGAACATCTTAAAATAGTTCTGCAAGTATTAATAGAACAACAACTTTATGCAAAGTTCAGTAAGTGTGAATTTTTCAAAGATGAGATTCAGTACCTCGGAAACGTAGTGTCTGAGGATGGAATCTCAGTCGAACCAGATAAGGTAAATGCCATCATGGAATGGCCAGTTCTGAAAAATGTATCTGACATCATATCATTTATGGGAATTACTGGATACTACTAAAAGTTAATAGAAAGTTTTTCTAATATTGCCTATCCCATAAATTCCTTACAAAAGAAAGGAAAAAAGTTTGACTGGACTAAAAAGTGTGAGGAAAGTTTTAACAAATTAAAACACCTATTAACCACCGCCCCGATCTTAAAAATTGCTGATCCATTCAAGGATTTTGTCGTATGTACCAATGCTTGCAATGAAGGGATATGTGGAGTTTTACTACAAGACAATTACTTTTTAGCTTATGAATCCATAAAACTAAAAGATCATGAGAAGAATTATGCGACACATGATCTAGAACTTGCTACTATAATTCACGCCTTAAAAATGTGGCGACATTACTTAATTGGGAGAAAGTTTTAACTTATGTCAGACAACATAAGCCTTAAATATATATTTTTGATCAACATAATTTGAATGCAAGACAAGCCAGATGGATGTCCTTTCTAAGCGTGTATGACTTTGAAATAGAGAACATAAAGGGAAAAGAAAAGAAAGGAGCAGATGCTTTAAGTTGACATGTGAATTTACTATGTGCAAGCAACAACTACGAATCTGATCTCGGAGGTCAGATTTTAAGTACTAGAGATTATGATGGGGAATATCAGAGTTTAAAAGAAAAGAATCCTAAAAATGAATAAGAACAATTAAAAATAGAATTTAGCCTAAACCAACAAGGACTATTGTTGTATAAAAACAGGTTGTATATACCTAGCATAAGAGAAATTTATTTGACAGTCATGGATGAAATACATAAAATACCATACTTGGGGCATCCGGGGTATCATAAAATGATTACCATGACAAAAACAGACTTCTTTTGGCCAAACATGAAAAACTAAGTGTATGAATACTTAGCTCGTTACCGGGAATGTCAACAAGTTAAAGCATAGCATCAACATCTCGCAGGATTGTTGCAGCTACTACCCATTTTAGAATGGAACTAGGAGACCATCAGTATGGATTTCATCACCAGACTTCCAAATAATTTCAGACAACATGATTCCATCATGTTTGTGGTTGAGAAACTAAGCAAAGCACCTCATTTTATACCTGTCAAATTTTCCTACAAAGCTGTTAATATTGCAGACATCTTCATGAAATAAACTTTAGGTTACATGGCATACCGCAAGTGATAGTCGCAGATAGAGACACAAAGTTTATAGGTAACTTCTGGAGAGCCTTATTTAAAGGCTTGGGTACCCAGTTAAATTTCAGTACTGCATATCATCCCAAAACAGATTGGCATACTGAAAGGGTAAACCAGGTTCTAGAGGACATGCTAAGAATGTATGTTATGGACAAACCATGTAAGTGGGAAGAATACCTACACTTAGTTGAATTTGATTATAACAATAATTTCCAAGTTTCTGTAGGTATGAGTCCATTTGAAATTTTATATCAGCATAAGTGTCATGCTCCAATATCATGGAGCATCCCTATTGATAGATTGATGTTAGGACTTGATTTATTAGAAGATATGGAACTAACTGTGAAATAGGTACATCAAAACTTGAAGGCTTCCCAGGACAGGCAGAAAAGTTATGCCAACTTAAAAAGAACCGCTAGAGAGTTCCAAGTGGGTGATCATGTATACATAAAGGTAAAGCTCAAGAAAATTACCTTGAGATTGGGAAAGTATAAGAAATTGGCACCCATGTATTGCGGGCCATTTGAAATTCTAGCTAAATTAGGGCCAGTTGCATACTAGTTAGCCCTACCACCCAACACTAAAGCACATAACGTGTTTCACATTTCTATATTGAAAAGATATGTTCATAATGTTTCTCATGTGATTGAATGGAATGTAATCCATGTGGAACCAGAGGGAGAGTTCCAAGTGGGACCGGAGCGCATTCTCGACAGGAGAGAATGTTTACTCCAAAACTCTACCATCAGACATGTAAAGGTGCAATGGAAGCACCTTATCCTGGAAGAAGCTACTTGGGAGTTGGAAAGTAATATGTAGGAGGCATATCCAGGCTTATTCCAAGAGGCTAGCATGGATGAATAAAATAAAAATTTATGACACCGACGAGGGTGTTATATTTTAAGGGGAGGTGTATGTAATACCCCCTGAATTGATAATTATTAATTTTGCTGGAAAATAATTTGATTATTATTTTATTATTCTTTAATAGGAAGGTCAAGAATAAAACACTTTTTGTAATAAAGCATTCCCTATTTAATAAATTATACTGAAGGGGAACAAAAGTGGATATAGCTGTTGAAAGAGTGTTGCTACCCACAAGAGGAAAATGACAAGTGGAAAATACCATTGAGTGAGAATTCAGGATGCAGGAGGCATCATCCCCAAAAATCAGGTATGCACTCTTAGTTGAGTTGCTAGAGAGCAGGAGGCTCATAAATGACCAAGTCCTAGGAAAAAATACTATTTAATAGTATGTCTATGAGCAACAGGAGGCTAGCATTGGATGAGGATTAAAATATGTATAATGCAAGAGATGGGGCATTAAGATATTTTTCTCTTCTAGTTCAACGAACAAGCTCAGGGGTTCTGGAGCAAGTAATTTGGATGCTATGGGAGTTGGTTGAGAGGAACAAATTCTCCACTTTTGTTTTCCCAGCATTGGTGCCAAGTTCCTACTTTGTTTCTTATGAATGATTTTAGATGCAGTAGGATGTACATCTGAAATGTCAAATTGCAGTTATATTTCCTGGTAGTACTGTTTATGCATTTATGGAGAACCATTATCCATGTTTTGTAAATCCTGGATCTAATGAATATCAAAGTAGAATCTAGTTTCGTTCTCAGTTAGCTTACAACTGTTATGCTTGAATGTTTTAGAATTGATGATTCCACATCTAATAGCTTGAACCTTCTATTTTTACACAGTATCAGAGGTTCCTGCTATGTATTTCCTTTTGAATTTGATTTCTATAATTCTGCCTTAATTTCGCATTACAAATTTAGGTCGTCGAATGGAACTATAATTCTTGTTTACAGTTTAGATCTAAGTTATTCAATATTGTGGTTGAAACTGTATTGCATAGAAAAAAAAACCCTAATTAAACTGTACAAAATCCTATAAGCAACTTAGCACAACTCGTTAAATGTTCTCAAATCATGTTTAGTCGACAGAATTAAGGAATGGCTATAATCACTAAGATAGTTTCCAGATCCAATTAACTTACAGTGAATCAAAACCCAAATAAACTAGAAACCCATTGAATCCATAGTTAAACATTGATCCATAAGAGAAATTAGATCAACGGTTGAAAAGAGATTTTGCACTTAGAAGCAACACCCGAGTTAAACCTAAACAAATCACCTTTCATCGAGCGGTGGAGATTGATCTTGGAGAAGATCGATGATGATAAGGAACTTTCGCAAGGGAAAGATAAAGGAGGATAAAGGAGGGGTCGAGCTGTGAAATCAGAAGTTGTTCATTGGAATTTGAGATTGAGATCTACAGTTGAAATCGATCATAAAATAGATCGACGGTCCACGGTGATTTCATAGGGAGAAGTTGTGGGTTTTGAACAACTTTGGATGTGCACAGAGTTTTTATGGAATGCACTTCATAATTTTGGAGTCCACCGTTGATTTGGTGGAGACACTAATCGAATGGTCAACAAGACATTTCGGTTATTAACTAGAAAGTTTTTTAAACAACCGAAACCGGGCGGGAAATGTTTATCCAAAGGATTTTTCTACAAGCTAGAGTTCTCTTGAGTGAGTTAACCGTTGATCTACACATTTAGAAGATCAATGGCCAATATTTTATCCACAAGGAATATCAACATATGATGATAGTCATGAAGGTTTCATTGTGAATCCATAAAAGAAATCAGATCAACAGTCAATATTGTATCTGCAAGAAGATCAACGACTGATAAAAGTCATGAAGGTTTCATGGTGGATCTGCAAAGGAGAAGATCAACGACCAAGATTTCATTTGCAGGGAATATCAATGGTTGATGATAGTCACAAAGGTTTCATTATGAATCCATAAAAGAAATTAGATCAATGGTCAGGATGAAAGCTGCAAAAGAGATCAATGGTTTATAAAACCTAAGGATGGCAGACGATGGAAAGCAGGAAAAAAAGGGACAAGGCAGAATGTTGAGTTTCGATTCCCAATTTCTGTGTTAGATCAAGATCAAAGGTCAAGGTTGATTCCGCAAAGATCAACAACACAGAAAATATTTGCGGAATGCAGAACAGGAAAATGAAATAATTAAGTTAATGGAACTTGGAGTTTTCAAGGTCTGATTTCTACATCAAACCAAGATCGACGGTCAAGGTTGTTTCCATAGGGATCAACGATGCGAAAAGCCATTGTGGATTGCGAAAGGAGGAAAGTATAGAAATAAGATTAACAGAAATTGGAGTTTCCTGGATCTAATTTCTGCATCAAGCAAGATCGACAGTCAAGGTTGTTCCCGCAAGGAACAACGGTGAGGAAAGCTGATGTAGAATGCGAAAGGAACAAATTCCAGAAATAAGATTACTGAGACTTGGAGTTTTTGGGATCCGATTTCCGCATCAAATAAATATTGACGGTTAAGGTTATTCCCGAAAATGGAAGGCATATGAAGAGTGCGGAATGCGAAAATTGGTCAAATGGAGGTATCAATTGTTTCTTTTTCGATGTTCGAGTTTCGCCCGGAAGGCAGAAGGAAGAAAATTCAGTTTAGTGTAGAAATAACTTCTTTTGGTTACATCTGTCAATGGCGGAATGACTGTTACAGTGGTCCCTAATCCTAAGAATGATTGTAGAGAGTTGAATTTTACCATTAAATATGGCCCGAGTTTCTTTTATTAATATTTTCTCACAACAATTAGGAATTTTATTACTTATGTCTGAAGATATATGCTTATAGATTTTTTTTTTATTTGAATTTTGAGGTATGTTACATGCATGAATAAAATCCCATTGATATATCTGATGAGTCTCCACCACCATATCCATCACAAGTTAAACAAGAACAACCACATGAGTTACTATTTGTCCCCTCCGAAGCATGTATGATACCAATGACCTATATATCCTTGAAAATATTTACCTTTATTTACCACATTTGTAAAAATTAACCAAAATAAAGCCAATTCTTGAAGTATATTCCCCTCCCGAGTAGTTGTTGTTCTACCTGTGTCCCCACCTGGCAAGAAAACCCTAAAGCAAACAAAAATTCCATCTACTATACTTAATACTTTGCTTCCCCTTTTGAATTTTGTTGCTATTCCATCACTGCTTATTATACAACTATCCAAATTTCTTTGAAATCCTTCCTTCATTGAAGACCCCTCCTTCAACCCAATCTATAAGTTCACAATTGTATAGCACCATTTCTATACTACAACCATCATCAATTAATGCTACCCACTCCTTAGTTAGCACATTGTCCCTTACTATGTCATTACCCTTATCAAATGCAACTGAATCCACCATCATTGCCACTATACCTACTTCGACCACAACCATCCCGATTGTCTCTTTGTCGACCAATTACCTTGAAATCCCTTCAATGACCACCCCTACAACATTGTCCCTTGCATAAATCCTTTTGATGATTTCCTCCACGTCGTCTTCGACCACTTTGGATACAAACTTGCCTTTGTCGATTCCTCTCATAGTAACCAATTCCTTGACGACTAGAATCACTACGACTATTCCCACCTCGAATTTCATTACATTGGATGGTACTGCGTTGCCTAATTATGCAATAAAAGGGCATACCTCATCAACACAATATAAAACACTAGCACCTAAAACAAACAAGAAAAAGAGTGTAAATAAAAGCAACAAGAGAAAAAAGGTAAAAATCCCTTCTTGGATCTCTTTTCCAATTGAACCAAGATCCTCTTCAAAAGAAGCATTGTTTATCCTAAACAAGGCATGAAACCAAGAAATGGATGAAATCATCAAATTTTCCTCCAAATAAGTAGGGAAAAGATGGTTCAAAGACAATAAAAAGCTTAAAACCATGAAAGACGAACATGACAATACATGGAGGATTTGCTAAGAAAACTTTGAATAGATCATCAGAGCCATGCAAAAACTCCATCTAGACAAAACAATTGAAAAACTGTATAACCTGGTGGAAATAATATTAGATAGATTTCAACAAGTCCAGGCACATATAACAAAGCAATAACAAGATGAAACTAGTTTCCCCATCGCCGACCAACTTTGCATTTTTGAAGAAAGAGATAAACAATTGAAAGACTATGAAGTCAAAGAAACATGAATAGAGTTGGACCTAAATAAATAGTATACTTATTATGGAAAAATTTGTTTGGAGCTTCAGACCTTACAAACCACTGTCCTAAAACTGTATGCCAGAAAACGTTTAGTAGATCATCTACAACGCAATTTTTGGAAGAATACCTGGTTATGGAGCATCAACACAAATATGGACTAAGGAAGAAATAAAACCAATGGTTTAGAGAAGGGAGATGAGCACAAGAATAAATCAGTTGCTAGACCACCATAATGTATAGACTTATGAGGGTTGCCAAATTACAACACCTAAATTTTGGACCAAATCTACAACACATGTTATATCAACCTCCCCAAGCCAAGGTGTTGCACTTATCCGAGCTCATGACAATTGGTACATATATCTAGATTATGATTATCGATTGGGACCAATTTTAATATTTCTTCTCCCTGTCTACTCCAACAATCATCAAATCCCGTGTTTCTTTTGCTCCTCCACGAGAAGTGTCTAGCTCTCAACAATTGTAAAAATATTGTTTTTTATTGTTACTTTGTCAGAATTTTGTAATTTTTTTTACATATCCCTGTTGTCTTCAAGATGAATAAATGTTTTGGGGTAGGTGTTAGAATATTGTACAATATTGAGAAGAGGTGGGGGGGTGAATAAGTATTGATAAATTTTATAATTTAAAAACCACTTTTAACATTTAACACACTGAATCAACAAGAAATATAGAACACGGATTTTATTGTGGAACCCAATTGGGAAAACCACAAATACTTCCTATTTCCGCAAAATTGTATTAAAATAGTTTCTTCTGCTACTACAAAAAAGGATGGTATTACACCCTATTTACCAGCATCTACTCGAAGGAGGCTACAAACCCCTATTTTTTCAACTATTACTGACATGATGCTATTACACCCTATTTACCAACTGCTATTGGAAGGAGGCTACAACCCCTTGTAGGCTTGATTCCTGCCCTAGCTCCACCCTACCACCCTCTGATGTTTTATATGATCTTCAGATCTCCTTTACAATTTATTTCTCTGGTTCTTCTTTGGTCTCTACCTGCTACAACCACATTAAACTGTATCACTGAGACACCTTTCATCTTATTTGACTTTAGTTTAAATACTCCTTTCATACCATTTCAACAAACACGTCCTTTCAAAATGGAGATGTGTTATTTCAATAAATGCACCGTTTCAAAAATGCATCCTTGCAACCTAGAATCTTTATCAAACACGCCTTTTGATTGGTTAAGGTTGTTTTAATTTACCCTTTGTTCATTAAAACACATACTATGTTTCATACTCTTGCTATGGGATACTATAATTTTGTTTATATTCTCTTCCTTAATTTATTCTTGTAGCTTAATTGTGTATGCATACTTCATAAATATTGTGGGCATACTTTATACACAGTCATACATTATTTTTCCACTGATTTGGTAGGTTTATTTATCACACTTGCGATCGCTAGAAGTCTCTTATTTCAACAGGAAGTCTTTCATAACACATAAGTATTCATTTATTTCAACAAGAAAAAAAAGTTCTTTTCGCACTCTCTGAGAAAATATTCCACGGCTCTGATCATATCGGCAACAGAACTCCAACATCTCTAATTGTTTTAGTGTTGACTCACGAGTCACCTTCGACAGTGTCGGTGATTGTCTCTTAGAGTTTTCAAAACTTCCTCTCTGACCGTTCTACTGTTGACTCGTGAGTTTCCTCCGACAGTGTTGATAGTCTTCTCTCAGAGTTAGCGACACTACGGTCCCGGCCAATAGATTTTATTGGATTATCGACGACATTGTCACTTTTCCTTAGCATACTGGAGTATCGGTGCATCAATGTATTGACGACATTAACTGAGTCTTTCAACATTGTATCAACGACATTATCCCAAACTCTCCGGACTTCGTAGTGACTGGTTGAGTTGCGTCGACTATGTTGCAGTGACTGGGTGAGTTAATTCGACGGTTTCACAGTGACTAAGTTGATTTCCAATTTTGTTCGATTGCAACAATGAATTCCTAATAGCCCAGAACATCATCATGTGGTTTCCTGGCCTCATCATACATGCCACATCATCACTTCCTTTGTCATTAATGAACTTCTTTGACATCAATGACAACTTGAAAACAACAATCTGCCCCTTTGACATTGATGGCAACATCTCCTTAATTTTCTCCCCCTTTGAAATTAATGAAAAAGGCTTCCTTCTGACAACTCCCCTTGCCAACACATCTCCCCCTCAGATGATACCTTTTTCTCCTTTTTAATTATTTTAAGGAGATTACTCCCATTATTTGCCCTAGATGCTCAAATGCATCCTTGGGTAGTGGCTTTGTGAGGATATTGACTATCTGTTCTTTGGTGTTGACATATTCTAGTTTAACAATTTTTTATGACACTTGTTCTCTTAGAAAGTGATACTTTATTGGTATGTTCTTTGTCTTAGAGTGCATGACAGGATTTTTTGACATATTTATGGCACTAGTATTGTCACAGTTTATTACTATTGGATGCTCATACTTTACCAGTAAATATTCCAGTGCTTGCTTCATCCAAATAACCTGAGTGCAACATGATGCATCAAAAATGTATTCAAATTCTACTATAGAGAGTGAAATGGAGGATTGTTTCTTGCTTGACCATGATACCAAACAATTTCCTAAAAATAATGTTGCTCCACTGGTACTTTTTCGATCATCAACACTACCTTCCCAATATGCATCAGTAAATTCTTTTAAGGTGAAGTCTTGACCTTTCACATACCATAACCCATACTCCACAGTACCTTTCAAATATTTGAAAATCCTTTTTACTGCTATTACATGTGTTTCTTTGGGGCTTGACTGGAACCTAGCAACCAATCCTATAGCTTGCATCACATTTGGTCTTGTAGCTGTCACATATAGCGAGCTTCCTATCATGGATCTATACATGGTATGATCCACATCTAAAGACTCATTGTCCTTACTCAACTTACAACGTGTGATCATAGGAGTACTAACAGGTTTGGAGTCTTCCATCTTAAATCTCTTAAGCATGTTTTTGATGTACTTGGTTTGAGAGATAAAGATTCCTTTGTCTGTTTGGTACACTTGTAGTCTGAGAAATAATGTTAGTTCACCCAACATTGACATTTCAAATTCCTTATTCATTTCATAAGCAAATTTTACACTTAGTATTTGTGAATTGCTTCAAAATATGATTTTATCTACATAAACAATAAAAATGATGATATTTTTATCTTCGATTTTTAAGTAGAGATTACTTTTAGTGGCTCCTCTCTTAAATCCTTGTTGCTTTAAATAGTTGTCCAACATTGAAAACCAGGCCCTTGGATCTTGTTTGAGACCATAGAGTGCCTTTTTCAGTTTGCAAACGTAATCTCTGTTTTCTGATAATAGAAAACCTTCAGGTTGTTCAATATAAACCTCTTCTTCTATTTTTCCATTAAAAAATGTTGTGTTGACATCCATTTGATACACTTTAAAATTTTTATGGAATGAGAGTGCTAGAAATAGTATGATTGCTTCAAGTATTTCCACAAGGGCATAAGTTTCTTCAAAATCAACCCCTTCTACCTGAGCATACCCTTTACATACTCATCTTGCCTTGTTCCTTATCACTTGACCATCCTGATTGAATTTGTTCTTGAAATCCCATTTGGTCCCTATAACATTCTTATCTTTGGGTCTTTGGACAAGTTCCCAGGTCTTCTTTCTCTCAATCTGATCCAATTATTCATTCATGGCTTTGACCCATCCATCATTTTTACTGGCTTTTGTAAAATCCTTAGGTTCCACTATTGAGAGTAGGGCTTGTTCATTAAATGGTAGCCGTCTCCTTGTACTGACTCCAACATTTTTATCACCTATGATTTGTGTCTCCAGATGATTCTTTTGTATTATTCTAGATGGATTTTTTGTATCAGGTCTTGGGGAATCTTCTTCACCTTCCTATGTATCTTCCTTCTCTATTCCTTCTTTTCCATCATGAGTACTTTCATCCTTTTGCAAGTCTTCCTTTTCTTCATCCTTTGTATTTTCAACACTTTCATGACTTCTTACTCTTCTTGGTTTTATATCATCTATTCTTACATCTGCACTTTCTACAATCTTGTGTAACCTTTTATTGTAACATCTATACGCCTTCTTGGTGGATGAATATCCTAGAAATATTCCTTTGTTAGTCCTAGTGTCAAACTTTCCAAGATCATCCTCGTTCCTTTTAATGTAACAATTACTGCCAAATACTTTGAAATATTTGACTTAGGCTGGTCTTCCATACCATATTTCATAAGGAGTCTTGTCCTTATTCACTCTGACTTGTCCTGTATTAAGTATATAGATAGTTGTGTATACTTCTTTCCAATATGCATCTGTCAACTTTGCTTCATTAATCATTTCTCTAGTAGCTTCTTGGTCTGTTCTATTTTTCCTTTCAACAACACTGTTCTCCTGAGGAGTCTTTGCAGCTGAAAATTGTCTCTTAATCCCATGTATCTCACAAAACTCATTAAACTTATTTGAAGTAAACTCTCCCCCATTGTCTGATCTTAGACATTTGATTTTCATATATGTCTCATTTTCAACCATTGCCTTGAATATTTTGAACTTCTCAAAGGCTTCTGATTTTTCTTTGAGAAATGTCACCCAAGTTATCCTTGTGTAATCATCAATGAGTAACATGAAATTATATTCTCCTTGCAGGATTTTAGTTATTGTTGGTCCATAGAGATCCATGCGCACTGTTTCTAGAGGATGTGAGGTCATATGTTGTTTTGTTTTAAAAATGGCTCTAGTTTTCTTCCCATGTTGACAATGTTTACAAACTGAGTTTAGAGGTTTTACAATTTCAGGCAAGTCTCTTACAACTTCCTTATTACTTATTTTAACAAGATTGTCTAAATTTAATGTATAAACCTTCTGTGCCATAATCAACTTTCATCAACAATACTTAAGTAACATTGATTTTCATTTTCTAGGATGCATACAGTGTTTGAATTTCTTATAGCAATGCCAACAACTCTTCCCGAGTCCCTTTTCCCGATTTCACATTTCTTCGAGTAAAAAATACAGATGTTCCCTTGATCACATGTTTGACTTACACTGAGGAGATTAGGATTGAGGTATTCTACTAGTAATACATTTTCTTCTTTGATCTTGTTATTGACAATAGTTTTTCCTTTTCCAATTATCTTGGAATACATGTTGTCTCCAAATGTGACTTTACCCTTATTATCTTTTAGTTTTATGAACTTTTTTGGGTCACCTGTCATGTGTTTCGAACACCCACTGTCCAAGTGCCATAGGTTTTGTTTCTTTGTTGCACATAGGGCAATCATTGAACTTTCGTTTTCTTCCCTTTCCCTCCAATACTTCTTCTGTTTTGTGTCTTGAGACTTAATTGCAACAGTCTTCCTTGTAGGAGTCACCAGTTTACAATCTCTTTCCATATGTCCATGGTTATTACATTTGTAACACTCTATGTCATATTTTTGAAGAAGTGTAAAAATGTTATGATTTTCTTTTGGTTTGTTACTTGATGACTTCTTCTTGTATTCATGAACCTTCCCATAAGCTTTGCAATTTAAGGCTTTATGACCAAAGTTTTTACAAGAGTAACAATGACCCAAAAATATCTACTGGTATCTATTTGGTCTCTTAGACACCATATTATTTATGTGTTTATCTTGAGAGCTTGGGGCAACTTTCTTGCTCTCTTCCTTTTTATCTGGACTCTTCAGTGCTTCAGAACAAATTTTCTTATTTCCTCCTTGATTAGTGAAAGATAAACATTCTGGCTTCTTTTCTTTGTTAACTCCCAAGCCATATCTATCACTTAATGATATTTGCATTAGAGAGAATTTGAGGTAAAAAATGGGCCTCCTAAGAGATGTACTACAAAAATATAAGATATATTAAAATATTATGAGTTAGGGGTTTTATGG
>LPNX010988499.1:377092-387879 GCA_001517045.1 Pseudotsuga menziesii
TTTAGGATGTCATCTAGAATCCTTGAGCTATTCTCAAACTTTGATTTGATAGATCCTTCATCAAGATTTTTCTTGAATTGCATGATCTCTTCTTCAAGTCTCTTAGATTCCTGTAATCTTCTTTTGAGATGCAAATTTATGTCCTCCTCAATCCTTTTGGAATCTAGAAGTTGATATTCTAACTTACTAATGACATGGTTTGACTGTTTGTTCTTTTTCCTTCGTTTCTCAAGTTCTTCAAGAGCACTAACATGTTTAGCTCTTAAGTCTACTTCACCTTCCACATTTGACTCACTATTTGAAGCTTGAGTATCTACACCCATGTATAGAATTTATGTTTCTTCATCTTCACTTGTATCTGCATCTTCATTATCTTCCATGGTGTAAAGAATTTTCTTTTTCTCGTAGGACTTCTTCTTGTTTCTTGTTTTACCCTTTTTGAACTTTGAGGTTTCTCTCTCATCACTATCATCTTGTTTAGGGTAAGTACATTTTGAAGCAAAATGTCCAATTCTTCCACAGTTGAATTTTTTTTTTGGGGTAACTTTCCTTTGTATTTTCCAATACCTTTCTCAAGTTTTTTTAATAAAAAGAGCTTCCTCATCATCTAGGTTCTCTGATTGGTTTTTAGATGAGGCTTTAAATGCTGCTTCTTTTCTTGAAGATTCATTTAGTCCCATTCTCATCTCATATACAGTGAGGATTCCATGTAGTTCATCTACTGTCACAAGTTCAAGATCATCTCGTTCTTCTAGGGTGGATACTTTTGAGTCATACTTCATTGGAAATGTTCTTAATACATTGTTAACCACTTCTATTTCTTTCAATTTTCCTCCAAGACCTCTAATTACATTGACAACCTCATCTACTCTTAGAAGGTATTCCCCAATATTTTCTTCTTCTTTCATTTTAAGGCTCTCAAACTGCCCTTTATATGTTTGAATCTTGGATTCTTTGAATTTAGATTCCCCTTCATAGATAATATTTAACTTATCCCATGATTGTTTGGCAGTCTTGCATCACAATTTTTTTTTAAATACAGAGTTTTTCAATCCACTCAAGATTTCATTTAGGGATTTGGCATTACCTTCATATTTGCCTAGTTCCAATGGGTCTGTAGGTGCTTGGTCTTCTATTTTATACTCCTTTTCAGTTGCTTCCCAAACCTTCGATCCAAGGGACATCAGATGGCACTTCATTCTCCCACTCCAGTATGCATAATTTTATCCTTTGAATAATGGAGGTCTGTTAGTGTCTAACCCTTCTTGTTGATCCATAGTGGTTTTTAAATAGGGTATTCCTTCCAGTGGTTAAATTGTGGTGAAGGAACCCACTCTGATACCAATTGTTAGAATATTGGACAATACTGAGAGGGGGGGGGGGTGAATCAATATTGATAACTTTTATAATTTAAAAACCACTTTTAACATTTAACACACATAATCAACAAGACATATAGAACACAGATTTTATCGTGGAACCCAATTAGGAAAACCACTAATACTTCCTATTTCTACAAAATTGTATTACAATATTTTATGCCTGCCACTATAGACAATGATGGTATTACACCCTATTTACCAGCATCGGAAGGAGGCTACAACCCCTTGTTTTATAAGCTACCACTGAAAGGATGCTATTACACCCTATTTACCATCTACTTTTCGAAGGAGGATACAACCCCCTGCAGGCTTGATGCATGCCCTATCTCCACCCTACCACCCTATGATGTTTTATATGATCTTCAGATCTGCTTTACAATTTCTATCTCTGGTTCTTCTTTGGTCTCTAACTGCTACAAATGCATTAAACTATATCACCGAGACACCTTTCATCTTCTTTGACTTTAGTTTAAATACTCCTTTCATACCATTTCAACAAACATGTCCTTTCAACACGGAGTTGTGTCATTTCAATAAACACACCCTTTTAAAAATGTGTCCTTGCAACCTGGAATCTTCATCAAGCGCGCCTTTTCATTTGTTAACGTTGTTTTAATTTATCTTCTGTTCATTAAAACACATACTATGTTTTATACTCTTTCTACGGGATAATAGACTTCTTTTTATATTCTCTTCCTTAATTTATTCATGTAGCTTAACTATCCCCGCATGCTTCATAAATACTGCGGGCATACTTTATACATAGTCATATGTTATTTTTCCACTGATTTGGTAGGTTTATTTATCACACTTGTGATCACTAGAATTATCTTATTTCAACAGGAAGTCTTTCATAACACATAAGTCTTCATTTATTTCAACAAGAAAACAAACCGTTTAAGATCACTCTGTGAGAAAATATTCCACGACTTCGATCATATTAGCAACATAAATCCAACATCTCTGATTGTTTCGGCGTTGACTCATGAGTCACCTCCGATGGTGTTGGTAGTCGTCTCTCAGAGTTGCCGAAACTTCCTCTCCGACTGTTTTGGTGCCAATTTGTGAGTTTCCTCCGACAATGTCGTCGGACTTCTCTCAAAGTTGCGGAAACTACGATCCTGATTAACAGATTGTATCGGAGTATTAATGACATTGTCACTTTTCCTCAACATACCGACATATCAGCGCATCGACGTATCAACAAAATTAACTGAGCCTTTTGACATTTTATGAGCGACATTATACTAAACTCTTTGACCTTCATAACGACTGGTTGAGTTGTGCCGATCATTTCACAACAACTGGATGAGTTTCGCCGACCATGTCATAGTGACTGGGTGAGTTACTTAGACTGTTTTGCAGTGACTTATTCAATTTCCAATTTTGTCCGATTCCAACAATGACTTCCTAATAACACCTGAACAGTATCATGTGGTTTCCTTGCCTCATCACACATTCCACATCATCACTTCATTTGACATTACTGAACTTCTTTGACATCAATAACAACTTAAAAACAACAGTGGGAGTGAAGTTGGAGGAGCGCGGTCTATCAACTGACTAGGTCCTCTCGACCGACTAGAGACTAGTCGGTTCAGTTTGTCAAGTCAGTCGGGTCGACCGACTAGATAGTTATAAAGTTATGAATGTATAACTGTTTATATGCATTATATAATAGCCTGGTGAGCTAGATGATGTAATGTTCCTTTTATACATGATGGTTTAATAATATAAGACAACTTATTGCTCCTCTGACCATTACTTGTAATCTTCCTCATACCTTTATGTATATATGTATGATATTGCAACTTGTTATGTATTTTTATTCTAATGGTAACCATATACAATTCCTTATATTAAAACAAACCCCTACCTACCCTCGTGGCTTGGATGGAAACCCTCACCAAACAAATTTTTGAACATGTAAGTTTCTATTTTGATTTGCCGTTATGACTTTGTTTACTTACATTTCTTTTATGGCACATGTTGTTTTTTAACCATGATAGTATTTACAGGACCAAAGTTAGATTCCATCTCTCTTAGATGTAGCTTGCTTGACTTGTAAGAGGAAATTTCAACTCAAAATGGGCCTCCAATTTTTTTTTAATAAAATAATAGTTAAAATAATAAAATAATATTTATTAATTTTGGAGGAAGAAAAGAAAAAAATTACTTTTTTTGTTTGTATTTTCAACATATCTCCCTGTGTTTTTACTCAAATTTCGATAGGGAGAGCCATTTGGACGCGATGATGATGTTATCATCACATTTTTTCAGGTATTTATTATTTAATTCTGCATCCAACGAGCTCTCCCTATCAAAATTTGAGTAAAAACACAGGGAGATATGTCGAAAATACAACAAAAAAGTAGTTTTTTTATGATACCTATCCCCAAATTTATATTAAAAAAGTGTTTAACACCTATACGGTATTTCAAATTTAAATCAATTTCATTGGCTAACACATGATGACATGGAATTTGAATTAGAGTTAAATGACCCATTTTGAGTTGAAATTTCCTCTAATGAGAGAATGAAATAAATGTTTCCCACCAATCTCCATTCACTGAGGTATCCTTCTAATTAATGACATTAAATTTGGTCAAGGGTTTTTTTTCCTTTATGGCTTGAGGGCATAAGCATTCTATGGTTATTAGGGTGCCTGGTCCCTCCTCTTCCAATTATTTACTTTGTTTCTATTCTTTTAGAGGGTAAAAATCAAGTCTTAGGAACCTGGATTCTATTTGGGGTTTATGTTGATTCTCATACAAGTAAGTGTACTCATAGCTAGATGGAACAATAAATGGTTTATGAACTTATATTATTTTCTTAACTTAATCATCAACTAATTAAATGATTCTTGGGTGCATACTAATATGATGATTGGGGATTGGGTGCATAAACAAATGTTGTCGTCGAATTATACTAGGTGATACCTTGTATCCCTAGCAACTCCAAGTTGTATTATAGGATAAGGCTACAACATACTGCAAGTTTGGTTGTACCTACAAGAGGATTTTATTGATGACGTATTACTTGGGGTTTTGTAAAACCCTTGTTCATTTTCTTCTTGGTTGAACCAAATTGTATTTATTAGGTTTATGGGACACATTTGCAATTCCTCATATTTAAGTTATTGTTTAGTTTAGAACTCAAGGGGTCTGCATTGGCATGTAACAATATTGTACTTATGAGATGGGTTTTCAAACATTTATGAGAATTTCTTGTTTTGATACATTTGACATATAATCGAATTGCTATTAAATATTGATTGGTAATTAAATTTTTAATTTGTTTGGGTGCCTTTGTGTTGGGAAAATGAATTCCATTCTATGCATTTATTTAGATGGATGTATCTCCTAGCTTGTATTATTATTGTTGCTTTTGACTTAATATCTTTGAGCAATTGTTTTATCTATTTTAACTAGGTGTAACTACTTAACATTTATCTTGTTGTTTTCTTTACTATACTCAAAATGTAGTTTTTTATTTTTTTTACCATGCATCATGATCAATATTATCCAAGTTGAACTTTGGTATTTCGACCTTGTGTAAGCTCTCCCCCGTGAGAATAATTACGCTCTTTATTATACTCTGTATTTGTAAGATTAGAACCAAATTAATGATATTGTAGAGTTCTTTACCTAGCCATTTTCATAAGAAATTTATGTACTTTCTACAGGTTCTTATGTTTATGATTTGCATAATCTCCAGTGTCTAGTTTTCTCTAATTTTCTTAATATCAAGCATACTATATATATATATATATATTTTGTGGTTCACAAACACGGGTTACTACGTCCATGGGAATAATTCGTAGGGGTCCCACCCGAAGGGGCCTCACCCCATTCGCTCTGATTATAAAGCTAACTCGATGGGGACATAAAGTGAGGTCCTTATATCGCAATGTATTGCCACCCCAGGATTTGACCCCAAAACCTTTTGCTCACAAATTACAACAATCAACCACTTGGGATAGCCCACTGGGCTACACACACACACACACACACACAATAGAGCAAAGAAATACATAATCCACACAATCAATACAAGATTTACCCTGGAAAAACCCACTACAGGAAAAAAATCAATGAGAAATGAGGACTATGCCTTGATATTTTACATAGAACATAAATACAAAGGAAAACACTCTCTCTATAGAGTTACCTATGAATGACTAATGCAAGATCACTTACTTCCTCATTTATGCTCTAATCTCCACTCCAATTCTATTGCTCAACTATAGAACGATACCATAAGATCATAAGGATGGAACCCCATCTTCTCTCGACAGTTCAATATTTAACATAGTCCACTAACCGTATAGGATTAGTTTTATATATTTTGCATGCCTTGAATCACAATTAGGATTAGGATTGGGGTTTTAGATATTCTATAATGTTCTTGAAAGTCCACACATGACTATCTCTTCATGTGTGAGAAATAAGAGCTAGTGTGGAATCCAATTGGTACCATGGTGATCAACTGGGTAAGTCAACTTAGGCATAACTTCTTCATATAGAATTCGATTGAGGAAATTCTTGCAACATTGGAAAAGTATCCAAGTGTATAATTGTGTCAAGGGGCATAACAAAAGCAATGAACTTTTGATCCCCAAAATGTCGTTTAAGCCCTCATAGATGTCTGTAGTTGGAACCCAAATCTGCAAAGTGAGACCCTTCCCTAAAATGGGCCCTACAAGCCAATTCATCCAATATATCCAACTAGAAAGCACCAAAATAGATGACAAATTATATATTGATCCATTTTGAATCACCCCTAAAATTATATATCATGGTATATACCTTACAACAATTATATATATAATATAGAATAAATGGAGCATGCCATGATCATTAATAACTGCATGCATTGATAAATAACCTAAAACCATCATTAATTACTTCGGTTTTTATCATCTCCATGAGATTTTGCTACCAAAATATTCATATAATTAGTGTTTCCCCTCTACTCTACAAGAGAAATAATGTTTCATGTAATCTTCATGAATGAAATTCTTGAACACACATTGATGAGTTTGATCAACGAGTTCTTCATCTTGTGTGTCTGGTCCCCATCAACAACCTCCGTGAAGTGTGCTCCTCAATCTAGGTGTCCTCAATTCTATTGTCTAATCCCCAAGGTATATATCACATGGTCCCAAGCTCCATGGGATAAGTGCATCACTCAAAGATCCCATCACTGCTCCTCCTGGGTTGATACCTCCTTTGATTGAGCAATCAACTCTCCTATTGTGTGCTCACAATGGATTAATTTTCAAGTCAACTGGGGCAACAAAATCCTAGGTAAGGGTGCTATTCTAACAATATAGGCAAGGTCAAGCATCCACCTAAAATAATCCATCAATATGTACCTAAAGCATTGGCAAGGGGTTAGGAGACATGCCACTCTCCTAGCAAGGTGAAAACACTTTTGGAGTAACCCTTAGGAAGACATTCTATGGATGTGTTTTTCATCCTCCACTTTTTATAATACCAATATATACACATCTTAACTCTAGAGCTATCAAACTCTAAGAGGGATCAAATCCCTTACAGTGCAAACTTTTCTCAATTTTGTCACTCTAAACAAAGTTTGTATCTCAATGGAATTTGATTTTTCTTGACACTTGATATATTCGAAGTTAAGATAGATCTATGATGGTTTATTTCTCTCTCTCTATAACAACAACAACAACAACAACAACAACAATAATGTTGTGGGCTAATAGAAAAACCCAAAAAAATACCAAAAAATTCCCATACGCAATAATACTTTTGACATTATTAATATTAATATATTTTTAGTTTTTTATTTTTCACCCCAACACTTATTAGATAAGTGACACTTCTCACCCACCTATTCTATGGGAAACTAATATTTTGATGTGATTATTCTTTGTAATTGATGGTGATGTTTACATGGCTTTGACTTCAACGAAATTGATAAGAAAATAATTAATTTGTTTTAAAATCATCATAGATACATTCTCAATTTCATTTTGATGAATTAAACGAAATTGATAAAACAAATAATTAATTTGTTTTAACTTTTTGTTTATATGATAGAAACCATCACACTACAAGTTAAGGATGTGAACATTTGAAGGGAATTCCAAAAAGTTTTTTAATCAATCATTTAGAAAGACATTTTAAGATAATATTTTCCATTGATTTTAATACAAAGATTAGAGATTATTTCTTCCATAGTCTACTCACAAGACACAAATTCAAATTTTTTTTATAGACATGACTATAATAATGCTATGAATTAAGTCAAGGTGCCTTTAGAAGCCTTTGAGTCGAGTAAGTAAGTTCATGAATACAGGTGGCTCAATTTACTTAAAAAATGCAGTTTTGATCGTGGTTATCCTTTAGACAATGGGTACTATATATAATATGAACCCAGAGCAGATTTAGGTTATTTCTCAGTATGCCAACCCAGGGAGAACCAGATGTCTTTTGCCTTTCAACTGAAGAAGCCAGCCAATTTGAAATAATGACCTTTGTCAGCCTCCACTGCATCTTTGTTACTTCGCATTTGTTTAGGTCATGGCAATGGAGCCATGTTCCTGGATCTATGACAACCCTTAGCAAAAGGGAAGTTCGAAGCTTTCAGAGATAGACTTGGATTGGTGCATAATTCCTTCCTCGAGATCCATAAGCAACACCTAAGAGATCCATTACCGGTTTACCCAGAAACATCACTATCCATGGAAAAGACAGGAGTACAGGAAGCACTTTTTTCGGCGAGATCGCCATATATATAGGGAATCATAACCCGTGAACAATAAACCAACTCCCATTCCATTCAAGCAGAGGCAGGGGCAGGGATGTGGGATTAACCCGACGAAAGGAGGGTGGTATTCAATAAGTTAGGTGCATCCTTTAGGTTCACTATAGCTAGATTTCTATTCACAAGAAGACCCACCTCTTCTAAGGTAGAGCCCTCCATAGCTCTATTGGCCACAACCCTTTTCAAGTGTTCTTAAGGATCTAGCCATTAGCCCCCATTGGCATAGATCTACTCCACATGAGCTTCTTCGCTAAGGTATAGTGCCTTTGTGAAGGCCTATTGAGCTACTAGTTGTCATTGTTGCTAGCAGGTGCTTTGGTCCAACCAAAAAACCATGGATTCTCCAATCTCTTTTGGGAGACACAAATTCAAAAATTGTTTATAGACATGACTATAATAAATATTCTATATAGAAAAAAAAATAAAAAAATTGAAACACTCTCTAGAGAGGTGGCTCTAAATATATTATTATAAAAAAGTATTCTAAAAGTTTTTTAAGATAATATTTTTCATTCTTCACTTAGATGTGGCTATAAATATATTATTATAAAATAAGCATTTTAAAATCTTTTTAAGATAATTTTTTCATTTTTCATTTTTTTTTTCAAAAATTACATATTATTTTTTCTATATAACAAATTAAGAAATAAAGAATGTTCAATTTTATAAAAGAAAATAACAAAACAACATTTTGAGTCCATTCACTTTTTAATAATTTAAAATTAACTTTAATTATTCCATTTACTCCATTTTTAAATTAGTCATTCCATTTTTAGGTTGATAGACATTTATAATTTACAATTTGACTTTATAACTAAAGGTCCTCCTCCTAGAATGTGGGAAGATGACTAAAGATTTATTTTATAGTAGAAAGATTCAAACTATAACCCACTATTTGGGTAGGCTTTCGACCTACCTACAAGTGTGCAATTATTCTCACTGAGAGGTACGGTGTATGCAATTGGGTTTCAATGCATGGGGAGATAGGTGGCTAGGGTTTAAATAAATCCAAATCTTAGGTGATTAGTTAAGAATGTGTTTTAAAATTTAAATAAATAATTATAAAAGAAGTATTTTAAAAGTTTTTTTAAGATAAAATTTTATTTTTCATTTTTCACAAAGATTACATATTATTTTTTCCGTTATCTAATGGCAAATTAATAAATGAAAAATATTCAATTTTATGAAAAGAAATTACAAAAGAACAATTTAAGAGTGCATTGACTCTTCAAGAATTTAAAATCAACCATTTTTAAGTTGATAGACATTTATATTTTACATATTTTACAATTTGAGTTAGATGAGGAAATGTCCTCTTCCTAGATTGTAAGACAATAACTCTAAATATTTATTTTATAATAGTTATTTTAATTTAAAATAAGAATTTATAAAAGAAGTATTTTAAAAATCTTTCTAAGATAAAAAAATTTCATTCTCTATTTTTTACAAAAAAATACATATTATTCCAGCCAAGTCTAATGACAAATTAAGAAATGAAAAATGTTCAAATTTATGAAAGGAAATAACAAAACAACAATTTAAGAATGGATTCACACTTCAAGAATTAAAAATCAACTTTAATTACTCCATTTTTATAGGTTTATAGACCTTTATGATTTACAATTTTACAATTTGGTTCCACACGGAAAGATTCTCTTCAAGAATTTAAATTCAACTTTAATTACTTCTTTTTTATAGGTTGATAGAAGTTTATATTTTACAATTTGGGTTGGACAAGGAAATATCTTCTTCTTAGATTGTAGGAAGATGACTCTAAATATTTAATTTATAGTCCCATCTCCCATAAAAATTGTTTATCCAAATTTAAAATAAACAATTATAAAAACATCTCCCATATCATTGAAAGATATTATGATATTAAAATTATGTAATTTTGATTCCAACTGTTACAACTTTTTCATTTTGGAAAAAAACCTTTTAAATAAGTAGGGTTCTTTAAAATCATCCCTGAGTTACAACTTTTTCATTTTGAAAAAATAAAAACAAATAACCAGTAGTTCGCACCCTTGTGGCATGAACCCAAATATAAACCCAAGTTAAGTAGCTAGCACCAGATTTTAGTACCAGCATATTCATATAATGAATGCTTTCCCTCTGCTCCCCGAGAGAGATCAGATTTTAGTACCAGCATATTCATATAATGAATGCTTTCCCTCTACTCCCCGAGAGAGATAGTGTTTCATATAATCTTCATGGATGAAATTCTTGAACAAGCATGGATGCGTTTCATCAATGAGTTCCAGTGCTGGACCGATCTCTGCTTCGAATTCGGGAGAATAAAAAACTGGAATCGACAACCTCGCCCTGCAACGGTCTGTTATTGCTCGATGTTCTACGCTCTTGTATCTTCCATTAGTCATTACCTGAAAACCAATCACATAGTAAAGATTAAGAGTTTTTTTTTGGTATATAAAGTCAAATTTGGCTAGCTCATTTGGTTAAGAAAGCTATTAACCAAAAAGCTATTAATAAAGATCATAAGAAGGTGATTAAACGATTTACCTCTATCAAATTCCCAACGTTAATAACCAGAGCATAAGGATTTGGTTGCACAGCTATCCACTGGTCATCCTTGCGGACATTTAA
>LPNX010988499.1:388255-422785 GCA_001517045.1 Pseudotsuga menziesii
TGTTCTTCACACACAACAAACATCTGCCCATAGCCCTGAAGATCTCCTTCCTTTACTGCATACTTCTGTTTTTCCTCCAAAGGAAGCTGGAAAAAATCCTTTCCAACTCTTTTAACACCATCTATTAAGGAGTTTGGGATACCGTGATTCATAACCTGCAAAACACTCACTACAATATATTCAGTTTTTTTTTCCAATAAAATTGATCCAGAAATCTATCAATACTTCTTCATATTTCATGGATAATGGATAGTAAGATTGATAAATCTTTGGCATTCATTGGCAAAAAGACTGACCTCAAAAGACTCAAGACTCAACAAATGACCTCCTCTAATTGAAAGCAACCAAGAAAAAGAAACTAAACACTTCTTACCAATTAAGTTAACCCTTAAGACTCAGTTATTTCTTCCACAAAATGATTCCAAAAATGCAACTTAGTTATTTCTAAGACAAAATGATTCCAAGAATGCTAATCAAAATGATACCTGGAAGAAGCCCCATTCTTCACAAGCCTGGGCAATCTTCTTAATCTCTTGTTCTCTCTGCAATAATCCTTCTGAAAGCTTGGCCATGTCAATGATGGGGAGGTACATGGAAGTTGGTGTTGGATTTTCTTCGTCTCTTCTGATATATCTTTCTGGGACTGTTTCTTGCTTCTTCTTCACGAGTTCTTGAACGCTTTCGACAGTAAGAAAAGACTTCCCCCATTTGAAAAGGTTCCTGCGATCAGCGCTCTCATGAACTGAAGCCATTCTTCCAAACACTCGCTGAACAAATAAATTCAGGCAACTTAATTAAACTACAATGCAACTTGCAGCAGGCAATATTGATTGAATGATGAAACTACTGGGACATATGTAGTGTGGTAGGAAGTCAATACGAGATAAAATTCGTCGATAATCAGGAATTTGCATCGAAAGAACAAACCTCCAAGAAAATCTTATATTAATGTCATAGATCTGTTTTTATAGCATTATTTACTGCTCAATATTTCAATATTTGAGGTTGCGACAAAAATAAAAAGCGTGTTGGAGTAGATTGCTCGCTCTATCTTGGAGTCTGGAGACTTCATTCAAAGTCAAACTTATGACTTGTAAACGGCCTTTTTTGACGATTCCAGATTCGGCGCGAGTAACATGGCGAACTTTAAATATGAATTCCAGATTCGGACCGTTTCTTTTCATAGAAGAATTTCCAGATTCGGACCATTTCTTTTTATAGAAGAATTTTTGAATTCTATATATAAGATGTTAAATAGATTGGTTCTTGACCAAGTAACATGGTTTAAATTAAATAGGATATTAAGTTTAGTACTAGTTTTTAAAAAAATTGTAAATATAAAATATTAAGATTAATTAATTGGGCAAACCAAAAAGCTCCTTTTGAGGTGATCAAGCTTGAACACTCTTGTGCACGCATTAGAACAGTTATGACTCTTTTCTCTCCATTAGACTTCAACACATCTATAGGGAACACAATTTCAGTGTCAATGGCTTATCAAAGGAAGCAATGTCCCTAGATATGGGGAACCTCTCCTTCATTGAGTACTTGGAATCTCTCCTTCATTGAGTACTTGGAGGGAGAGATGAATGGACATAGAAATATAAAATTCTTTTGATTTGCTCAGTGCGGGTGGCTTACTTGTCTTTCCTTGAAAGATTAAAGCCTTTCTTTTACCATTTGTGTGGGGGAGCCCTATCCACTTTCTCCTCCAGTGCTTCCTTTGGATATGCCCTCAGGGCTCTTATTGTGCTGCTTTTGGTTTGTGTGGAGTGTCTTTCTCGAGGAGATTTGAGTGGGGATGCTGTATTTAGCCTAGCATGTTTTGATATGGCTATATATGTTGACTGGTTTCTTTGTAACTAAAAATAATACATTGTAATTCAGAATGATACATTGTATAATGTCTGTATTTTTTTTGTTACCTTTGATTTAATAAAATATTAAGGAACTGACTTTTTCTTCTTTAAACAAAAAGATATTAAGATTACATAATTATCGTGTTACTAGTTTTTAAGAAACTAAATCTATTTATATAAAAATAAATAAATTTTAAGTAATTTGATGATTTTCCAAATATTGATTTCTACTTCTGCTCATTTTTAAATTAATTATTACATTAGAATTACACCTAAAAAACATTTACACCCAATTTTTTTTATTCTTCTGAACACTTGGTGAATCTTTTTTTAATACAAAACATTCTAATCTATGAATAAGTTTTAATAATGATATTTTAATAATCCTAATTATTCGATAACTCAGAAATGAATGTAAGTACTCGGAAAAACCTTGATACAATTACAAAATCCATTTTACATTAAAAAAAAAATTATAAAAAGTTTTTTTTTAAATCAAATCATTCAACCATATACAAATGAAAAATGAGCTCACGAACGACGTAATATGAGGTCATGAATGACGTAATGTAGCAAATACGCGAGTCCAAAAAGCAAGACAATATTAAGCAAGAATAGGAGTTTCCATAAATAGTTTTGACCCCATAAAGTGCTTTTATTATATTATTTTTCAACGATATTGTGTTCAACGTAAAGTGGTGTTAAAACATGTATATGTAAGTAGTATAGTTGACATAAAAGGGTGGCTTATGACTTGTTTTCCATAAAAGACTGATAGGTGAAGATAATCATGTGACTTGAAGTTCGAAGAATGAAGTTTGTTGGAGGGATAGTAAGTTTTTTTTTAATTATTTTTATATATTAAAAAAAAGTGATGATGATGCAAACTTAAATAAAATCAATAATGATTTATTTATGTCTATTTTATATTATGGTGGTTATTATTTTGTGATGAGTTAAAATGTTAGAAAGGTTAATATGCAAATACTTTGAAATTGTCTTTTAGTGTGGGTGTATGTGGAACATTATATAAGAAAATGACTTTCATCTTCAACCCTCTTCTTAACTTTTGATGTAATAACTCTTCTTAACTTTTGATGTAATAATACTTTGAATATAATCCTAAATGACCAAGTTCTAGGAAAAAATACTATTTAATAGTATGTCCATGAGAAGGAGGATAGCATTGGACGAGGATTAAAATCTGTATAATGCGAGAGATGGGGCATTAAGATATTTTTCTCTTGTGGTTCAACGAATAAGCTCGGGGGTTCTGGAGCAAGTAATTTAGCTGCTATGGGAGTTGGTTGAGAGGAACAACTTCTCCACTTTTTTTTTCCTGGCATTGGTGCCAGGTTCCTACTTTGTTTCTTATGAATGATTTTAAATGCAATAGGATGTACATGTGAAATGTTAAATTGCAGTTATATTTCCTGGTAGTATTGTTCATGCATTTCTGGAGAACCATTATCCATGTTTTGTAAATCCTGGATCTAATGAATATCAAAGTAGAATCTAGTTCTGTTCTCAGTTAGCTTACAACTGTTATGATTGAATGTTTTAGAATTGATGAGTCCGCATCTAATAGCTTGAACCTTCTGTTTTTACATTGTATCAGAGGTTCATGCTGTGCAATTCCTTTTGAATTTGATTTCTATAATTCTGCATTACAAATTTAGGTCGTCGAATGGAACTATAATGCTTGTTTACAATTTAGATTTGAGTTATTCAATATTGTGGTTGAAACTATATTGCATAGAAAAAAAAACCCTAATTAAGCTGTACAAAATCCTATAAGCAACTTAGCGCAGTTGGTTAAATGTTCTCAAATCATGTTTAGTCGACGGAATCAAGGTATGGCTGTAAGCACTAAGACAGTTTCCAGATCTAATTAACTTACAATGAATCAAAACCCAAATAAACCAGAAACCCGTTGAATCCACAGTTAAACATTGATCCATAAGATAAATTAGATCAACGGTTGAAAAGAGATTTCACACTTAGAAGCAACGCCCGAGTTAAACCTAAACAAATCACCTTTCATCGTGCGGTGGAGATCGATCTTGGAGAAGATCGACGATGATAAGGGAATTTTGCAAGGGAAAGAGAAAGGAGGATAAAGGAGGGGTCGAGATACAAAATCAGAAGTTGATCACTGGAATTTAAGATCAAGATCTACGGCTGAGATTGATCATAAAATAGATCGACTGTCCACGGTGATTTCGTAGGGAGAAGTTGCGGCTTTTGAACAACTTTGGATGTGCACGAAATTTTTATGGAATGCACTTCATAATTTTGGAGTCCACCGTTGATTTGGTGGAGAAACTAATTGGATGGTCAACAAGACATTTCGACGATTAACTAGAAAGTTGTTTAAACAACCGAGGGCGGGTGTGAAATGTTTATCCAAATGATTTTGCTACAGGCTTGAGTCCTCCTGAGTGAGTTAACCATTGATCCACACATTTAGAAGATCAACGCCCAATATTTTATCTGCAGGAAGATCAACGTATGATGATAGCCGTGAAGGTTTCATTGTGAATCCATAAAAGTAATCAGATCAACAGTCGATATTGTATCCGCAAGAAGATCAACGACTAATAAGAGTCGTGAAGGTTTCATGGTGGAATCTGCAAAGGAGAAGACCAACGACCAAGATTTCATCCGTAGGGAAGATCAACGACTAATGATAGTCACAAAGGTTTAATTGTGAATCCATAAAAGAAATCAGATCAACAGTCAGGATGAAAGCTACAAAAGATATCAATGGTTTATAAAACCTGCGGAAGGCAGAAGGCAGAAAGCAGAAAAAGGGACAAGACAGAATGCTGAGTTTTGATTCCTGTTTTCTGCGTCAGATCAAGATCGACGATCAAGGTTGATTCCAAGAAGATCAACAACGTAGAAAATATTTGAGGAATGCAGAACAGGAAAAGGAAATAATTAAGTTAATGGAACTTGGAGTTTTCGAGGTTCGATTTCTGCATCAAAGCAAGATCGACGGTCAAGGTTATTTCCGTAGGGATCAACGATGCAAAAAGCCGATGCGGATTGCGAAAGGTGGAAAGTACATAAATAAGATTAGTGGAAATTGGAGTTTCCGCATCAAGCAAGATCGATGGTCAAGGTTGTTCTCTCAAGGAACAACGGTGAGAAAAGCCGATGTAGAAGGCGGAAGGAAGAAATTCCAGAAATAAGATTAACGAGACTTGGAGTTTCTGGGATCCGATTTCCACATCAAATCAATATTGACAGTCAAGGTTATTCTCGAAAAGATCAACGGTATGGAAGGCAGATGCAGAGTGCAGAAGGTGGAAATTGGTCAAATGGAGGTATCGATTGTTTCTTTTTCGATTTTTGAGTTCCGCCCAAAAGGTGGAAGGCAAAAACACTAGTTTAGTGTATAAATAACTTTTTTCGGTTACATCTGTTAATGGAGAAATGACTATTACAGTGGTCTCTAAGCCTGAGAATGATTGTAGAGAGTTGAATTTTACCATTAAATATGGCCCGGGTTTCTTTTATTAGTATTTTCTCATAACAATTAGGAATTTTATTAATATGTCTGAAGATATATGGTTATAGAATTTTTTTTTTATTTGAATTTTGAGGTATGTTACATGCGTGAAGAAAATACCATCGATATATCTGACAAGTCTCCACCTCCATCTCCATCATAAGTTGAACAAGAACAACCACATGAGTTACTATTTGTCCCCTCCGAAGCAGGTATGATACCAATGACCTATATATCCTTGAAAATATTCACCTTTATTTACCACATTTGCAAAAATTAACCCAAATAAAGCCAATTCTTGAAGTATATTCCTCTCCTGAGTAGTTTTTGTTCTACCTGTGTCCCCACCTAGCAAGAAAACCCTAAAGCAAACACAAATTCCATCTACTATACTTAATACTTTGCTTCCCCTTTTGAATTTTGTTGCTATTCCATCACTGCTTATTATACAACTATCCAAATTTCTTTGAATTCTTTCCTTCATTGAAGACCACTCCTGCAACCCAATCTATAAGTTCACCAATGTATAACACCATTTCTATACCGCAACCATCATTAATTAAAGCTACCCATTCCTTAGTTAGCACATTGTCCCTTCCTATGTCATTACCCTTATCAAATGCAACTGAATCCACCATCATTGCCACTATACCTACTTCGACCACAACCATCCTGATTGTCCCTTTGTTGACCAATTACCTTGAAATCCATTCAATGACCACCCCTACAACACTCTCCCTTGCATAAATCATTTCGATGATTTCCTCCACGCCGTCTTGGACCACTCTGGCTACAAACTTGCCTTTGTTGACCCCTCTCATAGTAACCAATTCCCTGACGAATAGAATCACTACAACTATTCCCACCTTGAATTTCCTTGCATTGGATGGTACTACGTTGCCTACTTATGCAATAAAGGGGCCTACCTCATCAACACAATAGAAAACACTAGCACCTAAAACAAACAAGAAAAATAGTGTAAATAAAAGCAACAAGAGGAAAAAGATAAAAATCCCTTCTCGGATCTCTTTTCCAATTGAACCAATATCAGGATCCTCTTCAAAAGAAGCATTGTTTATCCTAAACAAGGAATCAAACCAAGAAATGGATGAAATCATCAAATTTTCCTCCGAATAAATAGGGAAAAGATGATCGAAAGACAATACAAAGCTTAAAACCATGAAAGATGAACATGACAATACATGGAGGATTTACTAAGAAAAATCTGAATAGATCATCAGAGCCATGCAAAAACCCCATCCGTAAAAAAAACATTTGAAAAACTGTCACAACCTGGTGGAAATAGTAACAGATAGATTTCAACAAGTCCAGGCACATATAACAAAGCAACAACAAGATAAAATTAGTTTCCCCATCGCCGACTGACTTTGCATTTTTGAAGAAAGAGATAAACAATTGAAAGACTATGAAGTCAAAGAAACATGAATCGAGTTGGACCTAAATAAATAGTATACTTATTATGGAAAATTTGTTTGGAGCTTCAGACCTTACAAACCACTGTCCTAAAACTGTATGCCAGAAAAAAGTTTAGCAAATCATCTACACGCAATTTTTAGAAGAATAGTTGGTTATGGAGCATCAACACCAATATGGACTAAGGAAGAAATAAAACCAATGTTTTAGAGAAGGGAAACGAGAACAAGAAGAAATCAATTGCTAGACCACCATAATGTATAGACTTATGAGGGTTTCCAAATTACAACACCTAAATTTTGGACCAAATCTACAACACATGATATATCAACCTCCCCAAGCCAAGGTGTTGCACTTATCTGATCTCATGACAGTTGGTACATATATCTAGATTATGATTATCGATTGGGACCAATTTTAATATTTCCTCTCCCTGTCTACTCCAACAATCATCAAATCCCGTGTTGCTTTTGTTCCTCCAGGAGAAGCGTCTAGCTCTCAACAATTGTAAAAATATTGTTTTTTTATTGTTACTTTGTCAGAATTTCATAATTTTTTTTACTTATCCCTGTTGTCTTCAAGATGAATAAATGTTTTGGGGTGGGTGTCAGAATATTGGACAATACTGAGGGGGGGGGGGGTTGAATAAGTATTGATAACTTTTATAATTTAAAAATCACTTTTAACATTTAACACACCGAATCAACAAGAAATATAGAACATAGATTTTACTGTGGAACCCAATTGGGAAAAGCACCAATACTTCCTATTTCCACAAAATTGTATTAAAATAGTTTCTTCCTGCTACTACAAAAAAGGATGGTATTACACCCTATTTACCAGCATCTACTGGAAGGAGGCTACAACCCCCTATTTTTTCAAATACTACTAAAATGATGCTATTACACCCTATTTATTAGCTACTGTTGGAAGGAGGCTACAACTCCTTGTAGGCTTGATTCCTGCCCTAGTTCCACCCTTCAACCCTCTGATGTTTTATATGATCTTCAGATCTGCTTTACGATTTCTGTCTCTGGTTCTTCTTTGGTCTCTAACTGCTACAACCACATTAAACTGTATCATTGAGACACCTTTTATATTCTTTGAATTTATTTTAAATACTCCTTTCATACCATTTCAGCAAACATGTCCTTTCAACATGGAGATTTGTTATTTCAATAAATGCACCGTTTCAAAAACGCATACTTGCAACCTTGAATCTTCATCAAACACGCCTTTTCATTTGTTAATGCTGTTTTAATTTACCCATTGTTCATGAAAACAAATACTATGTTTGATACTCTTGCTACGTGATACTATAATTCTATTTATATTCTCTTAATTTATTCATGTAGCTTAACTGTGTGTGCATACTTCATAAATATTGTGGTCATACTTTATACATAGTCATACATTATTTTTACATTGATTTGGTAGGTTTATTTATCACATTCGTGATCACCAAAAGTTTCTTAATTCAACAGGAAGTCTTTCATAACAAATAAGTCTTCATTTATTTCAACAAGAAAAAAAAACATCTTTTCGCACTCTGTGAGACCTGATACAAAAACTCCATCTAGAAGAATACAAAAGAATCATTGGAAGACACAGATCATAGGTGATAAAAATGTTGGAGTTAGTATGAGGAAACGGCTACCATTTAATGAACAAGCCCTATTCTCAATAGTGGAACCTAAGGATTTTACAAAAGCCAGCAAAAATGATGAATGGGTCAAAGCCATGAATGAATAATTGGATCAGATTGAGAAAAACAAGACCTGGGAACTTGTCCCAAGACCCAAAGATAAGAATGTTATAGGGACCAAATGGGTTTTCAAGAACAAATTCAATTAGGATGGTAAAGTGATAAGAAACAAGGCAAGATTAGTATGTAAAGGGTATGCTCATGTAGAAGGGATTGATTTTGAATAAACTTATGCCCTTGTGGAAAGACTTGAAGCAATCATAATGTTTCTAGAACTCTCATGCCATAAAATTTTTAAAGTGTATCAAATGGATGTCAACACTGCATTTTTTAATGGAAAAATAGAATAAGAGGTTATATTGAACAACCTGAAGGTTTTCTATTATCAGAAAACATAGATTATGTTTGCAAACTGAAAAAGGCACTCTATGGTCTCAAACAAGCTCCAAGGGTCTAGTTTTCAAGGTTGGACAACTATTTAAAGCAACAAGCATTTAAGAGAGGAGCCATTGAAATTAATCTCTACTTAAAAATAGAAGATGAAAATATGATCATTGTTATTGTTTATGTAGATAAAATGATATTTGGAAGCAGTTCACAAATACTAAGTGTAAAATTTGCTTATGAAATGAAGAAGGAATTTGAAATGTCAATGTTGGGTGAACTAACATTCTTTCTGGGACTACAAGTGTACCAAACAGACAAAGGAATATTTATCTCTCAAACCAAGTACATCAAAGACATGCTTAAGAGATTTAAGATGGACGACTCCAAACCTGTTAGTACTCCTATGATCACAGGTTGTAAGTTGAGTAAGGATGGTGAGTCTTTAGATGTGGATCATACCGTGTATAGATCCATGATAGGAAGCTTGCTATATGTGACAGCTACAAGACCAGATGTGATGCAAGCTATAGGATTGGTTGCTAGGTTCTAGTCAAGCCCCAAAGAAACACATGTAACAACAGTAAAATTGATTTTCAAATATTTGAAAGGTATTGTGGAGTATGGTTTATGGTATTTGAAAGGTCAAAACTTCACCTTAAAAGCATTTACTGATGCAGATTGGGAAGGTAGCGTTGATGATCCAAAAAGTACCAGTGGAGAAACATTATTTTTAGGAAATTGTGTGGTATCATGGTCAAGCAAGAAAAAATCCTCCATTTCACTCTCTACAGTAAAAGTTGAATACATTGTTGATGCATCATGTTGCACTTAGGTCATTTTGATGAAGCAAGCATTGGAATATTTACTGGTAAAGTATGAGCATCCAATATTAATAAACTGTGACAATACTAGTGCCATAAATATGTCAAAAAATCCTTTCATGCACTCTAAGACAAAGCACATACCAATAAAGTATCACTTTCTAAGAGAACAAGTGTCACAAAAAAATGTTAAACTAGAATATGTCGACACCAAAGAACAGATAGTCAATATCCTCACAAAGCCACTACCCAAGGATGCATTTGAGCATCTTAGGCAAAAAATGGGAGTAATCTCCTTAAAATAATTAAAAAGGAGAAAAAGGTATCATCTCAAGGGGAGATGTGTTGGTAAGGGGAGCTGTCAGAAGGAAGCCTTTGTCATTAATTTCAAAGGGGGAGAAAATTAAGGAGTTGTTTCCATCAATTTCAAAGGGTCATATTGTTGTTTTTAAGTTGTCATTGATGTCAAATAAGTTCATTAATGTCAAAGGAAGTGATGATGTGCCATGTACGATGAGGCCAGGAAACCACATGATGATTTTCTGGTGCTATTAGGAATTCATTGTTGCAATCAAACAAAATTGGAAATTGACTTAGTCACTGTGGAACTGTCAGATTAACTCACCCAGTCACTGCGACACGGTCGGCGTAACTCAACCAGTCGCTACGAAGTTTGAATAGTTTGGGATAATGTCGCTGATACAATGTCGAAAGACTCATTTAATGTCGTCGATACGTTGATGCGCTGATACTTCGGTATGCTGAGGAAAAGTGACAATGTCGTTGATACTCCAATACAATATGTTGGCCGGGATCGTAGTTTCGATAACTCTGAGAGAATACTGTCGACACTATCGTAGGAAACTCACGAGTCGGCACTGAAACAATCGTAGAGTAATTTTTGAAAACTCTGAGAGACGATCGTCGACACTGTCGGAGGTGAATCATGATTCAACACTGAAACAATCAGAGATGTTGGAGTTCTGTTGTCGATATGATTAGAGCCATGGAATATTTTCTTGGGGAATCTTCTTCACCTTCCTATGTATCTTCCTTCTTTATTCCTTCTTTTTCATCATGAGTACTTTTGTCCTTTTGCAAGTATTCCTTTTCTTCATCCTTTGTATTTTCAACACTTTCATGACTTCTTACTCTTCTTGGTTTTATATCATCTATTCTTACATTTGCACTTTCTACAATCTTGTGTAACCTTTTATTGCAACATCTATAGGCCTTCTTGGTGGATGAATATCCTAGAAATATTCCTTCGTTAGTCCTAGATTCAAACTTGCCAAGATCATCCTCATTCCTTTTAATGTAACAATTACTGCCAAATACTTTGAAATATTTGACTGAGGCTGGTATTCCATACCATATTTCATAAGGATTCTTGTCCTTATTCACTCTGATTTGTCCTCTATTAAGTATATAGATAGCTATGTATACTTCTTCTTTCCAATATGCATCTGACAACTTTGCTTCATTAATCATTGCTCTAGCAGCTTCTTGGTCTATTCTATTTTTTCTTTCAACAACATTATTCTCCTGAGGAGTCTTTGCAGCTGAAAATTGTCTCTTAATCCCATGTATCTCACAAAACTCATTGAACTTATTTGAAGTAAAATCTCCCCCATTGTCTGATCTAAGACATTTGATTTTCATATATGTCTCATTTTCAACCATTGCCTTGAATATTTTGAACTTCTCAAAGGCTTTTGATTTTTCTTTGAGAAATGTCACCCAAGTCATCCTTGTGTAATCATTAATGAGTAACATGAAATAATATTCTTCTTACAGGCTTTTAGTTATTGTTGGTCCATAGAGATCCGTGTGCACTATTTCCAGAGGATGTGAGCATTGGAGGAAATTTGGGGTCTAAAATGGGTCTTATAAGAAAACACACCAACAATAAGTTCTTGTGAGTTGGAATTCAATAACCAATAGAATTCCAATAAAATGAGTCAACCATAATGGTTGAATTGACATATTTGTCATAAAAAAAAACTACTTTTTTTGTTTGTATTTTTGACATATGTCCTTGTGTTTTTACTCAAATTTTGATCAGGAGAGCTCGTTGGATGTAGAATTTGATTCCGCATCCAACGAGTACCCACACTGCATACTTTTGGCAGACCCCGCTACCCCAAAAACAAGAAATACTTGAAAAAATGTGATGATGATGTCATCATCATGTTTTTTCAGGTATTTCTTATTTTTGGGGTAGTAGGGTCTGCCAAAAGTATGCAGTGTGGGTACTCGTTGGATGCAGAATCAAATTACGCATCCAAGGAGATCTCTCGATCAAAATTTGAGTAAAAGCATAGGGATATATGTCGAAAATACGAACACAAAAAGTAGTTTTTTTTTCCTCCAAAATTAATAAATATTATTTAATTATTTTAACTATCATTTTATTATTTTCCTTAGAAGGCCCATCTTAGACCTCAAAATTCCTCTAATGGTCATATGTTCTTTTGTTTTAAAACTAGCTCTAGTTTGCTTCCCATGTTGACAATGTTTACAAACTAAGTTTAGAGGTTTTACAATTTTAGGCAAGTCTCTTACAACTTCCTTATTACTTATTTTGACAAGATTGTCAAAATTTAATGTATGAACCTTATGTTCCATAACCAACTTTCATCAACCATACTTAAGTAAAATTGATTTTCATTTTCTAGGATGTAAACATTGTTTTAATTTCTTATAGCAATGCCAACAACTCTTTCTGAGTCCCTTTTCCTGATTTCACATTTCTCCGAGTAAAAAATACAGATTTTCCCTTGATCGCATGTTTGACTTACATTGAGGAAATTAGGCTTGAGGTATTGTACTAGTAATACATTTTCTGCTTTGATATTGTTATTGACAATAGTTGTTCTTTTTCCAATTATCTTGGAATACATGTTGTCTCCAAATGTGACTTTACCCTTATTATCTTTTAGTTTTATGAACTTGTTTGGGTCACCTATCATGTGTTTTGAACACCCAATGTCCAAGTGCCATAGGTTTTGTTTCTTTGTTGCACATAGGGAAATCATGGAACTTTCCTTTTCTTCCCTTTCCCTCCAATACTTCTTCTATTTTGTGTCTTGAGACTTAATTGCAACAGTCTTCCTTGTAGGAGTCATCAGTTTACAATCTCTTTCCATATGTCCATGGTTATTACATTTGTAACACTCTATGTCATATTTCTGAAGAAGGGTAAAAATGTTATGATTTCCTTTTGGTTTGTTACTTGATGAATCTTCTTGTATTCACGAACCTTCCCATAAGCTTTGCAATTTAAGGCTTTATGACCAAAGTTTTTACAAGAGTAACAATGACCCAAAAATAACTGATGGTATCTATTTGGTCTCTTAGACACCATATTATTTATGTGTTTATCTTGAGAGCTTAGGGAAACTTTCTTGCTCTCTTCCTTTTTATCTGGACTCTTTAGTGCTTCGGCACAAATTTTCTTATTTCCTCCTTGATTAGTGAAAGATAAACATTCTCGCTTCTTTTCTTTGTTAAATCCCAAGCTAGATCTATCACTTAATGATCTTTGGCTATTCAGGATGTCATCTAGAATCCTTGATTTGTTCTCAAACTTTGATTTGATAGATCCTTCATCTAGCTTTTTCTTGAATTGCATGATCTCTTCTTCAAGTCTCTTAGATTCCTGTAATATTCTTTTAAGCTACAAATTTAGGTCCTCCTCAATCCTTTTGGAATCTATAAGTTGATATTCTAACTTACTAATGACATGGTTTGACTGTTTGTTCTTTTTCCTTCATTTCTCAAGTTCTTCAAGAGCACTAACATGTTTAGCTCTTAAGTCTACTTCTCCTTCCACATTTGACTCACTATTTGAAGCTTGAGTATCTACACACATGAATAGAATTTCAGTTTGTTCATCTTCACTTGTATCTGCATCTTCATTATCTTCCATGGTGTAAACAATTTTCTTTTTCTCATAGGACTTCTTCTTGTTTCTTGTTTTACCCTTTTTGAACTTTGAGGTTTCTCTCTCATCACTATCATCTTGTTTAGGGTAAGTAAATTTTGAAGCAAAATGTCCAATTATTCCACAGTTGAAACATTTTAGGGGTAACTTTCCTCTGTATTTTCCAGTACCTTTCTCAAGTTTTTTTTAATAAAAAGAGCTTTCTCATCATCTAGGTTCTCTGATTGGTTTTTAGATGAGGCTTTAAATGTCACTTCTTTTCTTGAAGATTCATTTAGTCCCATTCTCATCTCATATGCAATGATGATTCCATGTAGTTCATCTACTGTCACAAGGTCAAGATCATCTCGTTCTTCTAGGGTGGATACTTTTGAGTGTTACTTCATTGGAAATGTTCTTAATACATTGTTAACCACTTCTATTTCTTTTAATTTTCCTCCAAGAACTCTAATAACATTAACAACCTCATCTACTCTTAGAAGGTATTCCCCAATATTTTCTTCTTCTTTCATTTTAAGGCTCTCAAATTGCCCTTTATATGTTTGAAGCTTGGATTCTTTGACTTTAGATTCCCCTTCATAGATAATATTTAACTTATCCCAGGATTGTTTGATAGTCTTGCATCATAATTTGTTTTTAAATATAGAGTTTGTCAATCCACTCAAGATTTCATTTAGGGATTTGGCATTAGCTTCATATTGTCCTAAGTGAAGCCGGAGTGCAATAAATGACTGAGTGTAAATGAAAGTAGGTCAGACACATCTCGCAGCAAGCCAAACTACAAGTGGTAGCGCTTCAATGACTCCAATGAACCCCGATGAGGTTAACTGAAGTGTAACTGAACATCAGAAGTGGTTAGAGGAGCCTCTGTTAACTCTAGTTCATTAAATAATCAATAAATAATCAATTTAATGATGGAGGGTGCCTTCACTTCTCTGTTTAACTGATTGTAACAATCAGTTAGCAATATGGGGCATTAATGACACTCAGATCACCCCCGGAGTGCTCTAGTTAGCCTTCCTGAATGTAGGAGAAGGCTAAGTTAGCCTCCTTGACTGAAGGTAGGCATGGGTGTGATCTAGATGATGTCATCTAGTGCTCCTCTGATGTCAATTAAGTCAATAATTCTTAGGATAGTGGTTTAACTAGGACAAATTGACCAAAATGAGAGTGAAAGGTGGTAAATGTCTCCAACAACCCCCCTTAAGCTATACTCAGGAGGAGTTAAAAAACATAAAATGCATAAAAATGCTAGGGCCCCAGTAACTAAGGCCATAGGTCACCTTGCACAATGTTGAAACTGAAACAATGCTAAAAAACCCAGTGGGAAAAACCCTCCCTCAAGCTGAACACTGAAAGTAGTCTGAATCACCTTGATGAACTCACCCCCAACAGTGAATGGAGGTAAGTGAACTTCTTTTATGAAAATCTCTTGGTGAGGATGTCTGCAATCTGCTCATCAGTCGGGCAGTATTGCAGAATGATGGTCCTGTCATGCACTAGTGCCTTGATATAGTGCATGTGGATCTATACATGCTTGGTCCTATGCATGGTAACAGGATCTGTGGATATCTTAATAGCACTTTGATTATCACAAAAGAGGATAGTGGACAAAGTACTACCAAGATCAAACTCTGAAATAATTCCTTGCAACCAAACTGCTTGGATGCAAGCATTCACCACTCCTCGATACTCGACCTCTGCTGAAGATAATGCTATGGCATCTTTCTTTTTTCTAGACCAGAAAATGGGGCCACCACCAAAAATGAATACATATCCGAAATTAGACTTTCGATCAATAGAATCACCCGCCCAATCGGAATCTGTGTATCCAACCAGCTCTAGCTTGGAGTCTGTAGCATAGTGAATGCCGTAGGTCCTGGTTCCCTGAATATACTGGATGATCCTCTTGTCTACCTTCCAATGAAGATCATGAGGCTGCTGCATGTATCTTGATATAGCATTCACGGCATAACAAATATCATGCCAAGAATGTGTCAAGTACAACAAGCTACCAATCAGCTGTCGATAGATAGTGCAGTCCATGGGAGGTGTGCTTTTTCCTTCTTCAAGGCTGATCCTTGAGAGGAAAGGGAATGGTGTAGGCCTACATTCAGCCATGTTAAACTTAACTAATAGGTATGATATGTATTTGGACTAAGTGACCATTATCCCATCATAATTTTTCTCAATTTCGAGCCCCAAAAATTGTTTTAGGAGCCCCAAATCACTCATTTCAAAGGCATTGTGGAGAGCAGTTTTGATGGCTAAAATAGAAGCAACTGTGCTACCTATGATCAGTAAGTCATCAACATATAAAAAAATAATAATCAAATGGACATCAGATTGCTATAAATACACATTTGGATCTGGTCTATACCTTTGGTGTCACATACCCCAATTTTGTAAAATTATGTAAATTGTTTTATTATATTTCTGAGACATTATGTTAAAATTAATCCCAAGTAGGGATTGATGACTTAGCAGAGTCAACAATAATGGAGTGTAATTCAGAATATTTTATTATTAATAAATAAATTATGGAGACAACAGCATGGGAGAGCTGTTAAAAAGAGGTTACTGGTCAAACTGGTGGATGGAACTAGGTGGAAAGGAAAAAGACAAGTGGCAGCATCCTCAAACACTTCCTAACTTGCAGGTGGCAACTTCCCTATATTTGGGGTCATGATTCCCCAAGAAAGTGGAATCAGAGCAGGTGGCTCATTAAATGACAGTTAACCCAAAAAAGACCTAGGCAATCTTTTAAAAGTTCTCAATGAAGAGAGTTGATGGCTGCTCAGTTATTTTCCAGAGAGAATGCATTCAGGTGAATGTTATTCAGGAAATTCATTGAGGAAGAGGGAAATACAATAAGGAAGTTGTTTTAAGAGGATTGCTGCAGTAACTTGATTTTATTACAGCTTTTTGGGCTGAGAGAATTGACTGATAGTTCTGAGTTAATACTGAGTTTGAAGACTAGTATCTGACTTTGCTGCACCTAGTTCCAGCTAGGGAGACCAGAGCAAGATCGGGGGTCCTGAGGAGTCGCTGTCTGAGCGCTCTCCAGGAGTTGGTAGGGAGGAACGGCCTCCCATTGCTGTTGTTGTCCACAGCTTAAACAGGTTCTGTTACTTATTCTTTATGTTTTCTGAGTATGAATGGACGCATGTTATGTTTATTTTATATGTCTGAAGAATTAGTTAGTTTAGTAAAGTTAGTATCTCAGAATATCAGTAGTTAAATCTGTTAATAGCTACTATGTTTTTCCACATCTGGGATCACCAGACCGTACTCTAGCACAGTACCTCGGTATTGTGAAGTAATATCCTTCTGAACAGAGTATCCTATTTAGTTACTTTAGTAACTACAAGTATTTCAGGAATTTATAAGTTAATTTCTTATAGTTTTAATAACTACTTCCTATTACTGTATCTTTGTTTTCCTGTGAATACTAGCTGCAATAAAGAAAAGATAGATTAAGTATTTCTGCTGTTTAAGTCTTATAATGGTTAATTTCCAGTTTAAAAGAATCTAACCTCTTAATGTTGAACAGACAATACTGACAGTAGGATTTAATCATTTATTGGATGATTTTTACAGTTAAACCTTAATGGTATTAGTCTGTATTTTGACTAAGAATGCAATTATTTAATTACTGAATTTTACTTTTGTTTCAGCTAAGTTTAACAGATTTCAAAACTGCTATTCTATTTTCAAGTAGGGTAAATAAACGTTATCACTTATACAGGAATTTATATAGATATGTATATGAAAATAAAACTTTAAATATGGAATGAGTATTATATAGAAATACACAGGCATTACAACTAATTAAATAAACAATACTAGAAGGCAATAGTAAAATATAACAAGAATACAATAGGCCTTCTTACCTTGAAAGGTATGCACTTTACATTCATAGCTTCTATTAAATAGAAGTCAAGTTGTAAAGCCAGTTCAGAAGCTTTAACAATAAATCTATTACAATAAGCTGGAGAGTACTTTTCTCTCAAATTCATTATACAATAAAATAAATTACAACATTTATACCATGTTCAAGAACAATGTAAGAGAATGGTATTCTTAGCTCGGATAGTTGTATAAGGGTTCAAACCCTATTTATAATTTAAGAAGTTTTTATATAACAAATAAATCAAGATATATAACCCTCACAGCATATTTTTTATAGAAAAAAGAATTTACCAACAGTTAAATAACCCAGTTATAACAGAACAGTACTAGCTCAATCATCGAGCTGGACCATTAAGGTTAATATCATTCATTTAACTCTCAAATACTAGCAGAGTTATTATTATTTTTTATGACAGATTAAGAAACTGAATTTAATCTCGACTGTGAAATTAGGGTCGAACCCTACAAGTCCAGTTATACAAATAGAATAAATACTAAGAGATAAGACAATGTTTTCACCCACATCTGCATCATAATCCACAGTATAAATAGTTATAAACTTATAATTTACTTATTCCTGTACAGAGCATAAAATAAAAAATGCATGTTATAAACAAAGCCAAGATATAGGAAAGCTTATATTAAGTCATATTGCAAAACTCTGGGTGAAAACCCTGAACAGTTTAAAAGTACAGAAAAGGGAACAGAATATAGAGGCCGTAACCTCATCTACAGGAAGGCTTACAGCCATTGCCTTTTTATATATTTTCAGTATTTTCTTTTATAGAAAATCTTAAAACACAGAAGAAATACGAATATTTACAACATCGACCAAAGCTGTAACATCCTTATACAGCACAGGGTTAAACCTGTTAGGAACTCACTTAACACGCAGATAAAAGACTGAACAGAGCTGAGGGAACCAGAGTCGCGTCACTCAAATCCATTCACTAACAGCCCTATTAAAACCAACAAGGAGGGAACGCCAAGTTCAAGACCAGGCTTACCAGGAGGTATCACGGTTGAGATATTGTGTTTCCCACTACTCAAGAAGAAGACCAAACCTGCATTATAAAGGGATAGTTTATTAATTTAAAACCCTTAACAGTTAATGAAGGAGCTTTATTCATGAAATGGAGAAAGAAGGGATTGACCTGTAACTTACCTGCACTTTGAAGGAGGTGGAACCATCGCAACTAGACTGATAACCATGAGCATAGGAAGTATAAACCCTTCCTTTGTCTCCGAGAAGAACGAGCTGGCAGGAGCGAAGGATTCCTTCCACAATGGAAGCATTTACAATATCAAGTCAAAAGATGCACTCACGCCGTGACAGGATCAACAGTGGTGCCCAAGGGATATACCCTAGGTTTCAGTAAATCATTAAACCGCCAACAGCAGGCTTTTGACTCCCCACTCAGTGCAGTAGACGAGCACAAAGGACGGGAGCAGAATGCAAGCTGCTAACAAACAATGCAACAGTAGAAATGGACTAGGAGGAATTTGCAGAGCGACCAAGCTCGAAGGCGAGGGAGAAATGGCAGTTTAGGGTTGGGTCAAAGATTTTATAACACCAATACATGGCTCTGGAGTGACCACGTAAGTGCTATAATAATTTGCATATGGTGGGTCAAACTCTAATGTTCCACGATGAGCTGCCATCGATTGTTTTCCAATTAAATCATTGCTTGGATATTTCCATTTGGTCGCTATACTATGGTCTCACCTGCCATATAATTCACAATCATAAACGTTAGAATAATGCTCTTAAAACCATGCTTTGTAAACATCGTTCAAGATTAAGTCTTGAAGTGTTTAAACATAGAAGATTTGATTTTTGTTATAAAAGTTATAAGGTTATGGGTAATATGTTAAGTGATAAGTGGTCCATAAAAACTTACCACTATATTGCCATTTACCCTAGTATCAAGTGAGAAACAAGAGATATATCTTTTCTTGTAAGACTATAAGATAATGGAGTGATGTTAAATATAGTGGTTTACAATTCTACTACTTTAATGCCAATTATATAGCTTTGCTTAGATGGTAAAAGACTTGTCATTATTTCTTCCTATGACTTTAACTTGTAGAATTCAAGCTTTATAACCCACAAATTTGGAGTAAGGTTACTCTAGTCCTCTTTTAAATTGTTAATACCAGTATAATAACAATCTCTTAATAGCCTTAGATTCTTTATGGTAACAATTAGGCTTTTGTTATCCTTCATGCTCAAAGATTTACAAGGTTTGGTAAGTGAATGTATGACTAGCAGCTTATGTAAATTATTATCTCCATTTTTGATGATAGTATAGTCTAGAAACGCATAATAAGTTTAATTATGATAATCTAGGACAAATTCTAAAGGTGCTTATAGAATTTATTCAATTATTGATCATGGAAATAGAGGTAGTTCCAAATAATGCAAACTCTTAAAATGTTAAGAGAAGACATGGATCAAGCAGTAAATCCTGTAGTTGCTGGAAGTAAGAAAAGTATATATTGATATTACCTAACTCCAGATCCTTTACAATTGTAATTTGCAAATCAAAACATATTCTGAATTTAAACTTGGCATGATGCAACAACAACGGTTGTGTAGAAATTGGTTTGAATATGATAACCCAGTTTTATTTACTGTGCTAGATAAGAAATATTATTTACTTCTGTGGTTGCATTACAGTAAACTCATCAAATGATTCAATACTTCATAGAAATGCTTAATTCTGATATTATAAAGGAAAATAGCTATCTTACTCTCTAGTAATTTCCAACTTTCTATCAGTAAGATCTTCAGGAGATTATAGGAAAAGCTTTACCTTTAAAAGTTTGATAAACCTGGCTAGCATGTTTTTACTTTACTGAATGTTTTGGCACAACAAATTGATATCTAATACTCTAAAGATTCATTAGCAGCGACCCGAACATTACCTGTATATCTGTAAGAGAAAGAAAAACTGCTGCATTAGCTCGGAAGCTAAGTAAGGCCAGTCTGTCATAGCAATCCCCCTTGCGGTTGCAAACAGAAAACAATCAGTAACTGACAAGAAACTCATCTTATAAGTTAAGCACAATAAAAGATTATTCAGTTACAATTCTAGTAACATAAAGTAATCAAACAGTTAATGTCTGCATTTATTAAAATTATATGCTATTTTTAAAAATTTTAAATTTTTCAGAATTTTGGGGTTTTGACATTTGGAAGTTTTGCAAGAGAAGGAAGGCATCCATCTTGGAATACCACTCTCTTGGGGCCTGTTTTAACTCGTATAGTGACTTCTTTAGGTTGCAAACCAAATATGGATCAGTGATGTAGCCCTTAGGCTGCTTCATGTGTATCTCCTCATGAATATCTCCATGCAGAAAGGATGACTTAAAATCCATATGACGCACTTCCCAGTGCTTAGATGCCAAAATTGCCAAAACTAGGCGGATGGAGTCCATTTTTGCAACCGGTGCAAAGGTCTCATGGTAGTCCACACCTTCAACCTGAGAGAAACCTTTTTCCACCAGCCTTGCCTTATATTTGTAGGTGCTTCCATTAGAAGCAACCTTGGTTTGAAACACCCACTTGCATTGAATCAATTTCCTTCCTGGAGGAGGAGAAACTAGCTCCCAAGTAGTGTTTTTCTGAAGAGAATTCATCTCTTCATCCATGGCAACTTGCCATCTCAGATCCTTTCGAGCATGGTAGTAGGATTTTGGATCTGAACTAATAATCAAATAGCAAGTTTTGGACAGTGAATTATCAGGACAAGAGAGCGCAATACCTGCTCTTTGGAAATCAGACCGGGTTCTCCTTGGATCATCCAGATTTCCAATGTTATCTCCTGCGGAGGAGAGTGTCTGTCGAGCCCATGTGGGAATATTATTTTGTAATTCAGGTTCTGATTTAGCATCTAATGTTTGCTGCACACTGATATAAGAAATCAGAGGATGCAAATTAGGGTCATCACCCCCAATTTCATCATCCAAATATTCAGTAGAATAGGAAGGAAAATCAGCAGTTTTCTCCTTCACTAGTTCCATCTCCTGAAGAGGCTCATCAAACTTGACACTCCTTTAGATGATGATCTATTTTGTTTTGATATCTAGCAGCTTGAAACCTTTTGATTCATTAGGAGAGCCAATAAACATACATTCGATGCTTTGCGGTTGCAAATCCCTTCTTTTATCAAGTGGAATCCAGGCCCATGCAGTGGACCCAAACACCCACAGGTTTGACACATCCAGCTTGTGTCCGAAGTATGTTTCAAAAGGGGTCTTTCATTTCATGGATGAGTGTGGCACTCTGTTCTGAATGTATGCTGCAGCATGCATGGCTTCAGCCCACAAATTTGCAGCCAAATTCTTTGATTCCAACATACAGGTGGTCATCTCCTTGACAGACTGATTATTCCTTTCCGCTACACCGTTCTGCTGGGTAGTGTAGGGAATTGAATGTTGGAATTGAATACCACTTTGGGAGCATATGTGAAGCAACTCATTACTGACATACTCCCTGCCATTATCGGATCTCAATATATTGATCTTAAGCCCAGAGGCATTCTCGATCAAGGCCTTCAGTTCAAATTTTTTTTCACATACTTCAGACTTCTTTTTGAGAAAGAAGACCCATGTGTACCTTGAAAAATCATCAATAAAAGTTAGAAGATACCTTGATCCATTCATGGATGTGACAGGCATCGAACCACTGATATCAGAATGTATCATCCCCAATATGCATGTAGCTCGGTTTGCCTTCCCCCGATCGAACTTGTGCTCATGGTGTTTTCCAACCACACAACCCTTGCAAATTCCAGCGGTTGCATTGATGATCGGGAGCCCTTTAACCATAGAGTTTTTCTGTAATTGCTGCAGATATTTGAAATTTAGATGGACAAACCTTTCATGCCACATCCTACTCACTTCATTTCCATGAGTTAGCAGAGCAGTGGGATTTGCATCCGCCACAAAGTGAGAGAACTCATAGGCTCTTACATGATGGTTTGCAAGGCCTTTAGCAATGAGTTTTCCGGATGCAAGTTCGATTATCTCAACATCATTTGGGCTGAAAGATACTCTCTTAGGCACTCCTGTATGTGTCATTTGATAGACACTAAGGAGATTTGATGCCAGAGACGGTACATACAAAACATTTGAAAATTAGCCATTCTCAAGATCAACCGTACCTTGTCCTTCTAAAATGATGGTGGAGTCATCTCCCATGTGGATGGGGATGGATTTGTTGGTTTCCAAGGATGAAAAGGAGTCTCTTTCAACCATCATGTGGTTCGAAGCTCCATAATCAATCAAGAGTGCTTTGGACTTCGAAGTTCATCATGCTGCTGGTTTTCAACTTTAGGCTTAGGAACTTCGAATTTAGTTTTTGGGTTCTTCTGCTGCTTTCCTTTACCCTTCAGATATTTAGGCCCCGAGACATGGAGCTCTTGATCACTAGAGGATCTGATGATCCCCATCTGGACAAGCTTATCATGTTCACTTGTTAGGGACTCAATGAAGGCATTGAGTGTAGGCATCTTCCATCCAAGGGTTTTGATCTTCCCCGCACGGAATGTAGAGATAAAAAATGAATAATCATCTCCAATTTTGGAGAGTATGGCAAGGATGAGCTGATAATCCTCTTTCTCCACTTTGCATTGCTTCAACAATAAGACAATGTGCTTGAACTTTGTGAAAAATTCATTCAAGGTCTCGAAATTGGAGGGTTGGAGAGACATCAATTCATTTTTGAGCTGGTAAACTCTCAAATCATCCTGCTTTCCATACAGGGCTTCCAATTTGTCCCAAATTTCTTTTGGAGTCTTCAATCCCGAAAGATGGAAAAGAAGATCTCGGGAAACAGAGAGGCACAAGAATCCGAATGCTTCATCGTTCTTGTTCAAGATTCTGGACTTGTCTATTGCAAAACCAGGCTCTTCTTCAGTGTCCATGGTGACCCTATAGAGTCCTCTGGAGCGTATCTGGATCTCCATATCTCTTTTCCATGAGTGGAAATTGAACGAAATCAAAAGATCTACGGAAGAATCCATCTGAATTTGCTGGAGCGAATGCTTTCACCTATCAAAAACCTGAAAATCACAACAAAAAGGGCAATGTAAGGTTGGAAAACCTGCACATTTTAGGCTTTCATCACACCCAGCATAGTCAATCAAGCAAGCTTGATCAACAAGTTCTTTACTTGGGGTATTAAGTGGTAAGCCTTGGCTTCTGGTGCAATGTTGGATTTTTGAGATATTGCTCAATTTTCATGCAAGATCTGTCAAAAACCTTGTTTTTGAGAGATCTGAGCTTCATCCCACCATGAGCTCTGATACCATATTAATCTATCACAGTAATCTAGGGACTAAACACAAGTCTCATCAAAGATTAATAACAATAAGTCATGAAAATGGTGTAATAGGGCTACAAAATGAGTAGCCGCTCTGTATATTCACACAAAGAATGAGTAATAAAATACATGATCATGCTACAAGCATGAATGAAAAAGAATTTCAAATTCCCAAGGAGGTCATTCGAATTGAATGAGTGAATCTAGCTTAATTGAATGTAAGCCACAGTCAACACTCAAGTTAACCATTGATCAAAACCCTAATTGAATCAACTGAGCCCTAACTGAAGTTTGGAGTGCAATAAATAAATGACTGAGTCTAACTAAAAGTAGGTCAGACACATGTCACATCAAGCCAACCAACAAGTGGTAGCGCTTCAATGACTCCAATGAACCCGAATGAGGTTAACTGAAGTGTAATTGAACATCAAAAGTGGTTGGAGGTGCTTCTGTTGACTCCAGTTCATTAAATAATCAATAAATAATCAATTTCATGATGGAGGGCACCTTCGCTACTCTGTTTAACTGATTGTAACCATCAGTTAGCAATATGGGGCATTAATGACACTCAGATCACCCCCCGGAGTGCTCCAGTTAGCCTCCCTGAATGTAGGAGAAGGCTAAGTTAGGCTCCTTGACTGAAGGTAGGCATGGGTGTGATCTAGCTGATGTCATCTAGTGCTCCTTTGATGTCAATTAAGTCAATAATACTTAGGATAGTGGTTTAACTAGGCCAGATTGACGAAAATGAGTGTGAAAGGTGGTAAATGTCTCCAACAATTTTCTCCTTTGAATAATGGAGGTATGTTAGTGTCTAACCCTTCTTGTTGATCCATAGTGGTTTTTAAATAGGATCTTCCTTCCAGTGGTTAAACTATGGTGAAGGAACCCACTATGATACCAATTGTTAGAATATTGGACAATACTAAGAGGGGGGGTGAATCAATATTGATAACTTTTATAATTTAAAAACCACTTTTAACATTTAACACACAGAATCAACAAGCCATATAGAACACATATTTTATTGTGGAACCCAATTGGGAAAACCGCCAATACTTCCTATTTCTACAGAATTGTATTACAATAGTTTCTGCATGCTACTACAGACAATGATGGTATTACACCCTATTTACCAGCATCTACTGGAAGGAGGCTACAACCCCTTGTTTTATCATCTACCACTGAAAGGATGCTATTACACCCTATTTACCATCTACTACTGGAAGGAGGATACAACCCCCTGTAGGATTGATGCTTGCCCTAGCTCCACCCTATCGCCCTCTGATGTTTTATATGATCTTTAGATCTGCTTTACGATTTATGTCTCTGGTTCTTCTTCTGTCTCTAACTGCTACAATTGCATTAAACTGTATCATTGAGACACCTTTCATATTATTTGACTTTAGTTTAAATACTCATTTCATACCATTTCATCAAACACGTCCTTTCAACACGAAGTTGTGTCATATCAATAAACACGCCCTTTCAAAAATGTGTCCTTGCAACCTGGAATCTTCATCAAGCGCACCTTTTCATTTGTTAACGTTGTTTTAATTTATCCTCTGTTCATTAAAACACATACTATGTTTTATATTCTTTCTATGGGATAATAGACTTCTATTTATATTCTCTTCCTTAATTTATTCATGTATCTTAAGTGTGCATGCATACTTCATAAATATTGCGGGAATAATTTATACACAGTCATACACTATTTTTCCACTGATTTGGCATGTTTATTTATCACACTTGTGATCACTAGAATTCTCTTATTTCAACAAGAAGTCTTTCATAACACATAAGTCTTAATTTATTTCAACAAGAAAAAAAATTGTTTAAGATAACTTTGTGAGAAAATCTTCCACGACTTCGATCATATCGGCAACATAAATCCAACATCTCCGATCGTTTCGGCGTTGACTCATGAGTCACCTCTGACGGTGTTGGAATTCATCTCTTAGAGTTGCTGAAACTTCCTCTTCGACCATTTCGGTGCCAACTCATGAGTTTCCTCCGACAGCATCGGAAGTCTTCTCTCAGATTTGCTGAAACTACGATCTCGATCAAAATATTGTATCGGAGTATTGATGACATTATCACTTTTCCTTAGCATATCGACGTATCAGCGCATCGACGTAGCAACAAAATTAATGGAGTCTTTAGACATTGTATAAGAGACATTATACTAAACTCTTTGAAATTCATAATGATTGGCTAAGTTGTGTCGACCGTGTCGCAACAAATGGATGAGTTTCGCCGACCATGTCACAGTGATTGGGTGAGTTACTTCGACGGTTTCGCAGTGACTTATTCAATTTCCAATTTTGTCAGATTGCAACAATGACTTCCTAATAACACCAGAACATCATCATGTGGTTTCCTGGCCTCATCACATATGCCACATCACCACTTCCTTTTACATTAATGAACTTCTTTGACATCAATGACAACTTAAAAACAACAACGGGAGTGAAGTTGGACGAGCGCAGTCTATTAACTGACTAGGTCCTCTCGACCGACTAGAGACTAGTCAGTTCAGTTTGTCAAGTCAGTTGGGTCGACCGACTAGATAGTTATAATGCTATAAATGTATAATTGTTTATATGCACTATATAATAGGTTGGTGAGCTAGATTATGTAATGTTCCTTTTATACATGATGGTCTAATAATATAAGACAACTTATTGCTCCTCTCACCATTACTTGTAATATTTCATATACCTTTATGTATATATGTATTATATTGCAACTTGTTATGTATTTTTATTCTAATGGTAACCATATGAAATCCCTTATATTAAAACAAACCCCTTCCTACCCTCGTGGCTTGGATGGAAACGCAGGGTTCACCAAATTTTTTTTTGAACATGTAAGTTTCTATTTTGATTTTCCGTTATGACTTTGTTTACTTACATTTATAACCATTTTTTTAACCATGATAGTATTTACAGGACCAAAGTTAGATTCCATCTCTCTTAGATGTAACTTGCTTGACTGGTAAGAGAGAATGAAATAAATGTTTCCCACCAATCTCCATTCACTGAGGTATATTTCTAATTAATGACATTAAATTTGGTCAAGGGTTTTTTTCCTTTATGGCTTGAGGGCATAAGCATTCTATGGTTATTAGGGTGCCCGGTCCCTCCTCTTCCAATTATTAACTTTGTTTCTATTCTTTTAGAGGGTAAAAATCAAGTCTTAGGAACTTGCCTTCTATTTGGGGTTTACGTTGATTCTCATAAAATTAAGTGTACTCATAGCTAGATGGAACAATAAATGGTTTATGAACTTATATTATTTTCTTAACTTAATCATCAACTAATTAAATGATTCTTGGGTGCATAAACAAATGTTGTCGTTGAATTATACTAGGTGATACCTTGTATCCCTAGAAACTCTGATATGTATTATAGGATAAGGCTACAACATATTGGAAGTTTGGTTGTACCTACAATAGGATTTTACCGATGAAGTATTACTTGGGGTTTTGTAAAACCCTTGTTCATTTTCTTGTTGGTTGAACCAACTTGTATTTATTAGGTTTATTGGCCACATTTGCAATTCCTCATATTTAAGTTATTGTTTAGTTTAGAACTCAAAGGGTCTGGATTGGCATGTAACAATATTGTACTTATGAGATGGGTTTTCAAACATTTATGAGAATTTCTTGTTTTGATACATTTGGCATATAATCACACCGCTATTAAAAATTGTTTGGTAATTAATTTTTGAATTTGTTTGGGTGCCTTTGTGTTGGGGAAATGAAGTCCATTCTATGCATTTCTTTAGATGGATGTATCTCCTATCTTGTATTATTATTGTTGCTTTTGACTTAATATCTTTGAGCAATTGTTTTATCTCTTTTAACTAGGTGTAATTGCTTAACATTTATCTTGTTGTTTTCTTTACTCTACTCAAAATGTAGTTTTTTATTTTTTTACCATGCATCATGATCAATATTATCCATGTTGAACTTTGGTATTTCAACCTTGTGTAAATTATCCTTCGTGAGAATAATTGCGTTCTTTATTACAATATGCATTTGTAAAATTAGAACCAAATTAATGATATTGTAGAGTTATTTACCTAGCCATTTTCATAAGAAATTTAGGTGCTTTCTACAGGTTCTTATGTTTATGATTTGCATAATCTCCAGTGTCTAGTTTTCTCTAATTTTATTGAATATCAAGCATACTTTACACACACACACACACACACACACACACACACACACACACATCATTTGTGGTTCACAAACACGGGCTACTACGTCCATGGGAATAAGGCATAGGGGTCCCACCTGAAGGGGCCTCACCCCATTCACTCTGATTATAGAGATAACTCAATGGGGACATCAAGTGAGGCCCTTATATAACAATGTATTGCTAAATTTATTCAGGAGCGTAGGAGTAAAATTTGGTCCCGGTGTGAGAGTATGGGTATTGATTCAAAAGGTTTTTCTGGAGGCTTATGCATCTTATGGGATCCGACTCGGGTTTCCCTTTCTAATTTTCAAGGAACTTGTAATTCTATCTCTGCTATTTTTAAGGTGGTTGGTTTTCCAATTTCAGGTTTACTTATGAATGTTCATGGTCCTCAACATTCGAGTGATAAGCGTAGATTTCTAAAAACCCTCTCCAATTTGAAAACATGTATATCTTTTGAGCATTAGGTGGTAGGAGGTGATTTTAATCTTATCACTTCGCTGGAAGAAAAAAAGGGCGATAGGCATTGTTTGTAGGAAGAATGTAATCTTTTCCGCGATACCATTGAAGATTTGGGTCTCGTAGATATTAGTCCAGGGGTTGGGTGGTATACCTGGAATAACAAAAGAACATGGGATCATCATATTGCTTCTAGACTGGATCGATTCCTAGTTTCTGAATCTGTTATTAATTTAGGTAGTGAGATACACAGCTTGACCCTCTCTGGACAAGGGTCCGATCACTAGCCGATCAAGCTATTGTGGAGTGGTTTGGGGTCTCAATTCAAAAAACCTTTTCATTTTGAGCAATTTTGGATGGCTAATCCCAACTTTGAAGAAAAGGTAAAAACTTGGTGGGCTGAAATGCAATTTGAGTAGGTTTTTAACATGTGGTCCTTCCAACAAAATCTGAAGGCTTTGAAATCTAAAATCAAGAAATGGAATAAGGAAGAGTTTGGAAGTTACATTTTCCAGGAAAAGCGTTGACTAGAGATTCGTCTTCTTGAGATTCAATCCATCGGGATTAATGAAGGCTATTCCCCAAAAGTTTACTTGAGGAGGAAAGGTTGGTAGAAAACCAACTTGAAGAACGTGAAAAACAAGAGGAACTCCTTTGGTGGAAGAAATCCCGCATCAAGTGCCTTCGTGAAGGGGAGAAGAATACCAAATTATTTCATCATTCTGTCATCCAATCTAGGTTTCAAAATAAGATCTATTCGCTCAAAAATGATGCAGGCAACCTATTGGAATGTAGGGAAGAAATTGAGGAATTGCTTAACTCTCACTTTTCTGATATTTTAACTGATCCTTGAAGGGACCGAACGACTAACATTGAAGTCATTATTAGTCGAATTCCCTCCTTGGTCTCAAGGGAACAAAACTAGCTATTAATGAATTATATCTCTCTTCAAGAGGTCCAGGAGGCGGTTTTTCAGATGAAGGAAGGTGCCTCTCTTGGGCATGATGGTTTTACTGTTAATTTTTTTCATCATTTCTGGGAGATGATTAAAATTGATGTGTGGAGTATTGTGGAGCAATCTAGATTATCTAGTCGCATTCTTCTTTCCCTAAATGCTACTTTTCTAACTCTGATCCCTAAAAGTGAGGGTGTTGATTCTCCTAACAAGTTCTGTCCTATTAGCCTATGTAATGTGATTTATAAGATTATTACCAAGGTAATTGCTAATTGCTTAAAACCTATTTTACCTTTTCTGATCTCTTCGGAACAATCAGGGTTTGTGGAAGGGCGTCAGATTTTGGATGGGATTATTCTTGTTCATGAAATATTACATTCAATCAAATGTAAAAAATTGTCGGGAATGTTGGCTAAGCTAGATATAGGCAAAGCTTATGATAAACTCAACTGGAAATTTATCCAGAAAATGCTGGAAGCGTTTGGGTTTAGTGTGACCTAGGTCAATTGGATTATGCATTTGATCTCTTCGACCTTTTTTTCTATTCTAGTTAATGGGGTCCCTTCTGGTATCATTAACCCAACTCGTGGTATTCGTCAAGGGGATCCGTTGTCACCTTTTCTGTTCATTTTAATGGCCAAAGGATTGGGACAATCTATTTCTTCTTTAAAGGAGGCCAATCCTATAAAAGGTTTAAGTGGTACTCAAGATGGGGCCAATCATTCCCACCAACATTTTGTTGATGATACTATGCTAATGGGTTATCCCTCAGTCCAAGAAGCCACTAGCTTTCACAATTGCTTGGATCAGTTCGGTCACGCTTCTGGATTGGAAGTCAATGCTAAAAAATCCCAGGTTTTTTTATTTAATACTCCTCATATTAATCGTCATAATATTCTTCGTATCTTAGGTTTTTCTGAGAGTTTTCTTCCTTCTACTTTTCTGGGCACTCCTCTTATAAACTCTCAGTCTAAGAAAAGCTCTTGGATTGAACTATTGGATAAAGTCAAGAAACGACTGAGAAATTGGACTTTGAAATATTTGAATTTGCCAAGCCGTTTGGTTCTTGTCAAATCAGTGCTTCAGGCAATGCCTACTTATATGTTTTCTACCATGACGACCCCTAAATCTATCCTTCAGGATCTGCAGAATATCCAAAGGAAGTTCCTGTGGAGTGGTGCTCAAGATCCTCATAAATGGGCTTTGGTTAACTGGGATACTGTCTGTAAACCTAAATCTCAGGGTGGTTTGGGTCTTAGAGATACAGAAAAAGTGGGTTTAATAGCTGGACCTAAACTTTGGTGGCGCTGGCTAACTCATTCCCAGGAACCCTGGGCTAAATTATGGTTAGCTAAATATTCTCTCCACTGGGATTTCTAAGAATTAATTTGTTTTTCCGAGGAGAAAGTTGGTTATCATATATGGAAAACGGCCTGGGCAGGTCATAGCCTAATTCAACAACATTGTTTCTAGGAAATTTGTGATGGTAAAACGGCTCGCTTTTGGGAGGATGCTGGGAAACAAATTCCTCCTTTGGAACGAGCGGGGCAATGCCTATAGCTCCAAGATGCTTGTATTAATAGAAGTTTATGCAAAGTGGCGGATCTATGGGGGGTCCAGATTCCGGGTTCTTTCTCTTGGCCTTGGGTGACTCAGAATTGGTTGGAATGCCTAGGTTCATCTCTAGAATGTTCTTGGCTTCAGGAAGAGCTTACTATGTGATGTATTTGCAGACAGGAAGGTAATGAAAAGATTTGATGGGGTTATTGTTTGAAAGGGGTTTTTTCTCTCAAAGAAGCTTACAACCTTATTTTCAGGAACTTTGAAAACCCAGCTGTTACAACTTGGAGTAACCTCTGGGGTAAAAAGTTATGGCCCAAAATCACTATTTTTAGTTGGCTAGTTATTCATAAAGGAATTTTCACTGGGGAAAATTTACAATGACATGGGATGTATGGCCCTTACCAGTGTCCTCTATGCCAGTAAGCGAAGGAAACAATGACACACCTTCTGGATGATTTTTTCGTTTTCGGCTGATCTATGGGATTATGGAGCTATGCTTTTTCAATGTTCTAATCGAATTCGGTAGAACCCAGTGGGAACCTTGATTTACCGGCCTAAGAATCCTTTCCAGAGTCAGCTATTGAACCAGCTTTGGGAAACCTTCCCCAATTTTTTGACTTGGGCAATCTGGAATGAGTGCAATGCCATAATGTTTTCACTCCAGGGCTTCGTCTCTCTCAACCGTTTGGCATTATATGGACTCCAAAATTAAGAAAACCATCTTTCTGTCTAGCTGGGATAAAAAGGACTCAGAGTTAGCAGGGGAGGAATGACAGATCCTAGCTAATTAGGGCCTGGAAAAATATGAGAATTCTGATCTGCTTAACCTTAAAAACTCTTCCGTTCATTCAAAGCTCGGACCTTTGGATTCCTCCACCAACTGGTTTCCTGAAACTAAATTTTGATGGAGCCTCAAAGGGTAATCCTAGAAAGTCGGGATATGGCTTTATTATCCGTGATCACAGAGGGGGAAAGCTCAGTTTTGGCTATGGTTTCTTGGGCATTTATTCTAACAACACTGCAGAGCTTGAAGGATTGATTCAAGGTATTGAATGGGTGTTTGAGAATTTTCACAGGCCGATAATAGTGGAAGGCGACTCTTAGCTGATTATTCTCCTTGCATCTAAATTGCAAAATGGCTCTCAAATCACCAAGTTCTCATTCTCATGGTGCTTGGAAAGTAGAATCGCTGCCCTTAGGTCATGTCTCATTAATGGGAATGCTGTCAGTTTCATGCATGTAAGAAGGAATGGCAACAAGGTGGCGGATAATCTAGCTAATTTGGGGGTAGGTACGTGTCAATATTTGACAAAAATAGATTGGAACTTGCTTCCAGATTTGATAGCCTGTACCCAGTGTCAAGATTTCATCAATCGCGATTGTACTGGCTTCCAAATGGCTGGTTGAAATAATTACTAGCCCTGCATATAATCTTTCTAAAACGTGGCGCTTCATGGCTGTAATCTTTGATTTATTAGTTATGAACAGATGAGCTATTTATATATGATGGTTTGGGCATATACTTTCATATATCTAACGAAAGATGGTACGCATATTGTCCTGTTCTGTGAGGATCAGGTGATGTGTATTAATGGTGAGTCTGATTTGATATTTGTGGTAGGGATTGTGTTGTGAATTTTCTGGACGTGCTAATCATGACGAGAACTAGTATGAGGATATATATTATGGCGTAGGGTGTTGAAATTATTATCAGCTGCTCGTCGGGCTTTCTTTCTTGGAATTTATGTGATTTTCTTATTAGGGGGTTGACGGGTAATCTCTGGTTCATCAGGATGGGTGATAAAGGAAAGGGTAATAGGTCACAATCTTTTTCAGACTCCCATGAGCTGGCATCCTGAGCTCAACGTCAGGCTTTATGGGAGTCTCAAATATTTGAATTAGAACTTCCTCGAAACATTTAGAATCACATCTCTGCAACTGAACGAAGATTATGGGCTGAACTTGATACTCAAAAACTAAAAGAGGAATCTAAAAAGGTGCAAGAGTGGATTTTGGACCGTGGTCATACTATGGGGCGTACGAATCTTTATGAAAAATCGGTAGCGCTGTTTTGGGTTATGAGAAAATTGGTGGGTAGGGATGAGTGGGATCGTCTGACTAATGACTCGGGTAGTCCTTCTCCAGACCCATGGAAGGCTGCCATCTCTGCCTCGATTCAAGATGTTGAAGCTTCAATTCAGCGGGTTGAAGACAAAGTTGATTTCTTGATTGCCTGTTTGGGTTTTCAACTCCCTTCTCCCTCGAATCCTGATGCAGCGAAACCGGATTTTCCTAGCTCTACTCAAACCAACGCCGAGGACTTATCCTACATTTTGCTGTAATGTTGCTCTCGGGGCTGGTGATCTTTTTTTATTATGGTTATTTTTTGAGGACTCTAATGCTCATCGTGGTGGTTCTTCTCTTGTTTGGCTATATGTCTTATTGGATTAAAAGTGGACTGTTCTTATGGATGGCTTCTCTTTTTGCTAATCTGTGTTCATCACATTTGGTGATCTTCTGAAATGGTTTGTGCTGTCCAGCTTATGTATGTTATCTAGCTTAAGCATTGCTTCGAGATATGCTCTTCACAGTTTATTTTTTATTACCCGGATTCTCTCAAGATGGTGGATGTTGCCTTGATTATCTCGTGTTGGCATGGTATATGATCCTTCAGGGTTTCTAAAAATATTATTGGGCCCGAGTCTGTGGGGGTTATGTTTGTAATGATGGGTGACAATTTTGCTATGTCTGAGCTTCTTTAGAAGCTAGTTTGTTTTTCTTTTAGCTTGAGTCTGTGGGTTGGGAAGTAGTGAAGTTTGGAGTCGGGGTTTGTCTCTAAGTTGTATTATCTTTCTACAACAATCCTGCTTAAGATGGGAAGACGTTGATTTTGCTCTTTGTAAATGATTTTAAAAGGCTTTGCTTCTTATTATTAATGTGAATAGTGTACTTACAAAAAAAATAGTACTTTTGACATTATTAATATTAATATATTTTTAGTTTTTTATTTTTCAACACAACACTTTTTAGATAAGTGACACTTCTCACCCACCTCTTCTTTGGGAAATTAATATTTTGATGTGATTATTCTTTGTAATTGATGGTGATGTTTACATGACTTTGATTTCAAAGAAATTGATAAGGAAATAATTAATTTGTTTTAAATTCATCATAGATACATTTTCAATTTCATTTTTATGACTTAAACTAAATTGATCAAAAAAATAATTAATTTGTTTTAACGTTTTGTTTATATGATAAAACCCAGATGTGAACATGTGATGGGAATTCCAAAAAGTTTTTTTAATCAATCATTTAGAAAGACAATTTAAGATAATATTTTCCATTGATTTTTATACAAAGATTAGAGATTATTTCTTCCATAGTCTACTCACAAAGATTAGAGATTATTTCTTCCATAGTCTACTCACAAGAC
>LPNX010988518.1:14283-25451 GCA_001517045.1 Pseudotsuga menziesii
TGGTGCAACTCCAACCCCCCTACCTCCATTAGCAACTTCACACCGAAGAACTCCAAAATGTATACATATCAATGAAAGTCTCATTGGTTCACTTGAAGGTACACCATCTAAACGAAGTATTACATATTAGTCTCAATAGATACTTGTTAACTATTTTGATTCTAAATGTGTTGGAGATAAAAGTATATTGTTTATATCATTGTTAAAATCTAGGTCTATGACTGTTGTTAGGAGAAACTTAAGGATAAATACGATAAACAGTTCTGAACCAAGTTCTAACGTTGTTAGAAGTTTAGTAGATACATTTTTAGTACTATTGGAAAGAAATCTCGTTCAAAGGATCACAATGTAGCTCATCATGTGTTGTCACTATCAATCGTGAAAAAAAGCACTAGGGCCCTTCGAATTCTTAAGCCTACCTACAAACTTGTAGGCTTGGATATAAAAGCACTCCATAGGTATTGTTCTAGAAGAGAACAAGTTGAATTTGGTCAAACAAATCACTGGTCCTTGATTGGCAGGTTTCCACACTCGGATATAAAGCTCATTGATGTGGTAAAGGGACCGGTGCAGGAGTTTTTGCATGACAATAGTAGACCTTCATCCAAACAAAAATATGTACTAACATTGAGTAGAGGTTCAAGGGATCGTGAGACCCACATTAAACATTTACTTGATATGACACAAACTTAATTATATGAGAGATTTATGCATGAACATAATGAACTTAACTTGGGCCAAATATCCTTCGATAAATGTAAATCATGATATGTTAAAATAAACACAACTCGTAACATGTGTTGTTGTCGATTTCACATTGAGTACGGTTATTATTATGACACATATATACATATATTGTGTGTATTGAATAACACTCTTGTGCAGGAATTCTCAAATACATTTCCACCAACATCATCTAGAGAATTTATTCATATCATTTTGTGTAGAAGGATATAAGGTTGCACATTTTATCAAAGGCATTGCGTAGATGGGACATGCCCACAGTGTGGTGGAATGACATTTTTGGACAAACTCATACATGTGAATGATGAGCATGAACTTGGGAGATATGAAGTGAAATTGCAGTCATTCAAATATGTCATGTATGATATCGGTGGAGGGAATGAAGGAAAAAAATTACAATTGGTCACCTCTCAGGTTAGTAATGATTTCCTGAATAGTATTTTTTTTCTTCATGTATTGCTACTCCATATATGTAAAAACCTATTGATCTATACATCCTTATTGTTGATCCACCAGTTACTGGTATACAACTTCATCGAGGAATTGTTTGAAAAGACACAACAGTATGTAAATTATGTACAAATGGCTCATTGGCAAGATCAGTAGTTTAGAACATGCAAGGATACATTTTATATTGGAACTATCTTATCATTGGTCAATTTTGTGGAAAAATACACTCTTCAACCACAGAACGAGATTCGGAGTCAATATTATGACTCAGACCAGGTAGGCATAACGATCCATATCACCTATAGACATAGGGCATATAATACTGAAGAGAAAAGGGTTATATTGAAGGAGTATCACTTTTATATAAGTGATGACATGTGCCCTGAATTGGATTTTGTACAACACAACTTTCAATTGTTCTACAACCACTTGAATGATAACAATATATAGATGGAACAACATTGGATTTGGTCTGATGGTTGTGCGGGGAAATTCAAAAATTCCCATGTCTTCGAATGGTTGTGTATTCTCTGCAAGAGGCACATACTGCCACATATTTGGAACTATTTTGAGATCGAGCACAGAAAAGGGGAACATAATGGAGCAGGTGCATGCATAAATATTGCATTACGTAGGAAAGAGATAAAATTCACAACTCTTTCTCTCATCTGAGATGTATATACCATTGTTGCATGGTGTTATTTAGTGATGGGGTAGGGAGCCAGAAGGAAGTAAGACCAATCATCTAAAAAAGCACATGTACATAGATATTTTTGGGAATTGGTTGATGTAGATCAATCACACCTATATGAGTGCCATACCGTCCAAGGAGATTATGCATTCCTTTCAGTTAGAACGTCAGACAATGCTATAGTTGAAATGTGGACAAGGAAACTCTCTTGTTTTTGTTATCCATGTAATAGTGGTGAATAGGACAACTATGAATCCATAGATTGGGTTGATAGCTGGGATAATGTATCACTCCCCATTGGTAGACAAATAACTGCAGAATTATCCCAATTGGAGGAGGGCCAGTCGACTATTTCACATGACTATGACCACATTTCAGATCTCGTACAACCAGTTTCGACTATTAAGTTGATAACTTTGAAATGTTTGATGACTAGTTGTGTTTAGTTAGTTGTCTCCTAGGTCTGCACTTTATTTTATGTAGGGAACATATACGTAGTGGTTTCCTTGAGAGGAAATGAATGGCACATTGACTACTTGATGACACATTGCTTGGATGGGAAGCAAACCCTCATTGTCTCATTAAGCGACCCCAAGGGAAATGATTTTCCAATTGGGTTGATGGTTATCAAAGGAGAATATTTGACATAGGTTTCCCATGCACAAAAGAAAAATGGTTATGTATTTGAATATTATAGACCAGGTAAAATTGTATACCATTATATAAACCTCTAGCTGTAAACAATCCCAAGCAAGAACTCATCAAAGTCACATTAATTGTTGCCTTACTCTGAGCACGAGAGGCTTAAGGATACCATTTCTATTAGACATGATATCGATGGTCTAGTTGAATGACCATAGGTAGGTAGTCAAGTATGTGGTAGTCAGGTATTTTGGTTTCATGGTCTCATTGATTATTTACATCTTGATAGATTGACCGCTTGAGAGATTGATAAATTTAATAGACTTCTACAACTTGAGAAATTGCATAAGATTCATTAAGGATTTGTTTTATTATATTCATACTTACAAGACTCATGCCATATATCCCTAGACCATTATCTAAAACTCTATCTGGGATATGTCTATTGCATCTGCCTTGAATCTCGAAGTTGGTCCTATAAGGACATTAGTCAACACCCCAAGTTTTCATGGAACTTCCTAATGCAAGTGTTACAATAAGGTATTAAAAGCTTTCCATTAATATAGATACCCCAACAATTTTGGATTTTTCTGTTTGACCAACATTTTTGGATTTTTATATCGACAGAAAACAACACAACATTTTGCATTCCAAAAGATCATGACACTTTGCTTGCAAATTGCAAGTCTTTCTTGTGTGCCTTCTATAGTCGTAGTTGTTTCGCACGCTCGATTTTAATTATTACTTTCATTTCAACGCGATGTTTTTCCTGCGAGACTCTTGCACACAACAACCTTTCCTTTAAGGATTGGAGGAGGGCCAGTCGAGGATGGAAGGTGAGGTACTGTAGCCCCTTGTGTTAGTGAACCATACTAATTGTACACTATGATGTAGAGTAATTTTTAACATTGTAAAATGAAGCAAAAGAGAAGTATCCACATGACATAACACATAAAGAGCATCCATTACTGACATACTACATACTATATAATAAATACTACATCGATAACATCCATTACATGACATACTACATCAAGGGCCAATCCTAGTAACCCTAGTTTGTACCGTAAACTCTAGTTTGAATTCTAAACCCTTGAAATCCTAGTTTTTGTTTAAAATCCTACAAAACATAGTTTGTAGCCACTAGATATCATCTATATATCACTAGTACCATTTATTCGATGTAACCATTGATGAATATGTAGTATCAATTGAGATGAAAGGTAATCCTATCCTAATAACCATGGCCAATCCTATCTTACAAACCCTATAGCCAATCCTAGTAACCCTAGTTTGTATCGTAAACCACAGTTTGCATTCAAAACCATAGAAACCTTGGTTTGGATCCTAGAGGTAGGAATTCTATGCCCCACGTAGGGATTCAACAGGTGTCCCTAAAATCCTGTAGGAGGTGGGCTTCAACGTGCCATAGAATAATGACCATGGTTCATATTGATGAACCATCAACTCCGTTGTATTCAAGAAATCAGGATAGTGTTAGGGGTGGTCGTCTACTCTAGATCCATGGACAAGGGATCGGTCAATATTGGAAACTAGGGTTTTGCTCAGTAAGGGAATGTGAAAATTTTTCACATAGGGGTAAACTTTGCAAATTACTCGACTGTAAAAGTGTGAATAGAGTTTTGACATGGAACCTCCCTAAACATGCTTGCATGGCCCACCCAAACCCCATTTTGATGCACGATTTCCATTTTATTCCTTGGGTAGGGATTCAACAGGTGTCCTTGAAATCCTTTTAGGAAGTGGGATTCAATGTTCCATAGAATAATGACCATGGCTTGGATCGACGAACCGTCAACTCCGTTGGATTTAGGACATCAAGATATTTATAGGAGTGTCCCTTTACTTTGGGTCCATGGAAAAGGGATCCAATTTAAGGTCAATTTTGGAAACTAGGGTTTTCCTGAGTAAAGGAATGTGAAAATTTTGCAATATAGGGTTCAAATTTGAAAATTACTTGACCATGAATTTGTGGTTGTAGCTCCCACATGGAACCTCCCTAAATATGCTTGAAAAAATCAATGGAACCCTATCTTGGTGCACAGTTTCCATTCTATCCCCCCTGTATGGATTCAATAGGTGTCCCTGAAATCCTATAGGATTTGGGATTCAACGTGCCATAGAATGATGACCTTGGCTTGGATCGACGAACCATGAAATCCATTGGATTCATGACATCAGTATAGTGGTACGGTTGTCCCTCTACTCTAGGTCCATGCATAAGGGTTTTGTTTTAGTTCAATTTTGGAAACTAGGGTTTTGCTCAATAAGGGAATGTGAAATTTTTTTCACATAGGGGTCAACTTTGAAAATTCCTTGACCGTGAACATGTGGGTAGAGTTCCCACATGGAACCTCCCTAAACATGCTTGCACAACCCAATGAAGCATTGTTTTTATGCATGGTTTCCATTCTATGCCCCCGATAGGGATTCAACACGTTTCCCTAAAATCTTGTAGGAGGTGGGATTCAAAGAGCCATAGAATGATGAACATGGATAGGATCGACGAACCATCAACTCCATTGGATTTAGAACATCATTATAGTGCTATGGGTTTCCCTATACTCTGGGTCCATGGACTAGGGATCCCTTTTTAGGTCAATTTTGGAAACTACGGTTTTGCTCAGTAAGGGAATGTGAAAATTTTACACATAGGGGTCAAATTTTCAAATTCCTCGACTGTGAATGTGTGGCTAGCATTCCCACATGGAACCTCACTAAGAATGCTTGAATGAACTAGCTAAACCTCTTTTTTATGCACGATTTCCATTCTATGCCCTAGGTAGGGATTCAATAGGTGTCTCTGAAAGCTTGTAGGAGGTGGGCTTCAATGTGCCATAGAATGATGATCATAGATTGGATCAATGAACTATCAAATACATTGGATTCAAGAAATATGGATAGTGATAGGGGTGTCCCTCTACTCTAGTTCCATGGACAAGGGATCCTTTATGAGGTTAATTTTGGAAACTAGGGTTTTGCTCAGTAAGGGAATGCAAAAATTTTGCACATATGGGTCAACTTTGCAAATTCCTAGATCGTGAATGTGTGGATAGAATTCCCACATGGAACCTCCCTAAACATGCTTGGATGACCCACTGGAACCCCATTTTGATGCATGATTTCCATTCTATGCCCCAGGTAGGGATTCAATAGGTGTCCCTGAAATACTATAGGAGGTGGGATTCAACATGCCATAGAATGATGATCGTTGCTTGGATCGACAAACCATTGACTCTATTGGATTCAAGACATCTAGATAGTTGTAGGGGTGGCCCTCTACTATGGGTCCATGGATAAGGGATCCTGTTTTAGGTCAATTTTGGAAACTAAGTTTTTGCTCAGTAAGGGAATGTGAAAATTTTGCACATAGGGGTCAACTTTTCAAATTCCTCGACTGTGAACATGTGGCTAGAGTTCCCACATGGAACCTCCTTAAACACACTTGCATGAAACACTAGAACCCCATTTTGAAGCATGGTTTCCATTCTATGCCCTAGGTAGGGATTCAACAGGTGTCCCTAAAATCCTGTAGAAGATGGGATTAAATATATATATATGCTGATGATTTGTGTTTGATCGAAATCATAGAGAAGAAAGGATACCTAAAATAGCATACAACGCAGAATTGGAAAGAAGTATTAATTGATATTTGTTTGAAGGTTAGTGTATATCTTCCCTTCTTGAAAAAATACTTGTTGCAAACTATTATTCCATGTATATATGTTGAGAATTATGTTACATGTTGTGAGGTGTTGAACTTGACTTATTTCCCATCATTGTCAGGCACACAATATTATTTGTTTGTGTTTTCATCAAGGCGAAAGGATTTGTCAATCTCTGAGTGGAGGGGAATTAATCATAGGATCTCATATCATTCATGAGACTGGAAATTCAAAAGAAAGTTGTTTCCATATTAATTTATCCTGTTCATCCAAGATATCTAAGAATTTGCACAATGAAATGTAGGAGGAAATGGATAAAGCAATGCAGAACATGGAGACCTGGCACAAGAACCGGGAAATCAGTAATGCACATGATTTAACTATGGCAAGAAGGAAGTATGAGGTAACAAAATCCCATGTGAACAGAATTAACAATAAACTCAAAATGAAACCAATAGGATGGGTAAGAAATATGATATGCTTGAAAAATATGAAATCCCCTCCAAATGGAAGGTCCTTATGGTACTAGATATCAAACATAGGTGGTGACCTCTCGAGACATTAATCCCACATTGTGATTTAAAACAACCCAACTCCAAAGGGAATCCCTAAACATATTGCAACAACAACATACTTGATATAAGGACAAGCAATAGGGGTGCGGTCTAGAGAGACATCTGAACATACTAATCAAAATTTGGTTTTGTGAGCATTGAACATGGACCCTAAGGAAGAGAAAAATATGTCTAACAACTCAAGTTTCACATAAACCTAGAATTTTCCACTTTAACCAAAGGAAGAGTGTCAGGTTGAAAGTGGTTGTAAACCATCTCATCATGAATATTATCCCACATTTATGGTCTGTAAAACTCATAAGGATATAACTCATTCACGTATACCTATATATTTAGTGCTCTTCATATAAGACAATTTAGTGAAAAACTATTCCTTGGATAATTCCTTATCTAAACTCTCCCTATCACCAAAATAAACCTTTTAGGAGACAATGTCATTGTGCCATTAACCATGTAATGGAACATGTTTATGTTTAGAAACAAGTGGACAACCTATTACTCCATTATTACAAAATATATATCTTCACACTACGAATGTTTTGAATATTACACCATGAACATAAATTTATAAAACAATATTCAGAATAGTACTTCTCCAATCAATTTAAACTATAATAAAATCACACATAATTTTAATCTCTTCCAAAGTTGTTCCTCTAGGCGATTCATCAAATTCCATGTACATTAACAAAATGATAAAATAATGTGCAGGATATGATCATAACCATTATTTTGAATCAACCTTATACTCGACTATTTTTATGTTTGATGTGTATCCCATATATTCATTAGAGGAAATACATCATGCCAGATACCAATTTCATTTATGTAGACCACACAGGTGCATCACTTAGGTGTGTAAACTCCATACATCCTTTAAAATTTTCTTAGGTTTTTATGTGGGTAAGGTTCTTTTGTATTCCAATTAGTTGGATCAGTTGCTTAGCTGTGCTGCGTGCTTATGTGTGTTAGGTATGTTCTATCTTTGTGAATACAATTTAACATTGTATATGCAATTGGATCGTGGTAAAAAAAAATTTAAATGTACAATTTTGTAATTAAGTAATATTTTAATTGTGCATTGTTCTCAAATTTATAACTGATATCTCCATGCAATTGTAAAGTCTATCAAAATATGGGAACATTACACATAGAAACATCCTTGGCCACACGTGTATAATCACACTTAAAAGATTGAACCATGAATATCTGAAAAGCCTTGATATGAAATATTATTTATATCATTAAAGTTATAATACAAAAATAGAAGGCCCTTATATGTCCTGTCAATGTACATGTATCAAAAACATCATTGATGTACATGCAAACAAAAGTACATCTATCCTAGATAATGCCCCTATACTCTAACTTCCTCTTGTACAGAAAAATACAAATTTGTCGTGGACTAGCAAATCAAAACTATAAGTTTCTCTTGTTTTTTCCCAACCATGATGCTTGTTTCCTCTCTCCACGACCATTGTGCAACTCTAGTGACTGCGAATCAATGACAACATTTATTGAGGAGGTAACTAAACTAGTACTGTCCAACAATAAAAAAGTTTGAAAATTTAAAATACGACTCAATTGTACATAAAATAAACACTCACTGCATCGATCCGGGGTATAGATGCCTCTGGAAACCTCCTCCTTGCAGAGAGTATCTCTACATGATTCTCTGCTAATAAAAACAACTATGTCAATTATCTCAACAATTATCAACATGTACATGAATGAGAAAGTACTAACCAATTATGTAAATAATGAACATCTCATTAAAAAAAAATTTCCAAGGAATGCGACTAGGTTTCTTCAGTAGCAAGAGGAGTCGTAGGTTGAACATCAACCTCAACTGCATGCACTAATGGACCAAGGTGCGACTACATTCACCAAATGATAAAATAGTTAGACATCATGCATGCCCATAGACAATACAAATGAACTATATAATTACAAAGATTCAAGTAGATGTACCTATGTGTGACTTATCCCTATTGTAGATGCAACATTGACTGCAGTATCAACAACCCCACTAAGGTCTTGCATGGATGACTGTACATCCTAATGCTGCAAACATGCGGAAATAACAGTAAGAAAAACTAGTTGTGAAGTGAATTTAAAGCTAACCAACAAATACCATTTGAAGTGTGTACATTACCGTGGAATGAGTAGGTTGATAGTCACGGAGACCTGTTCTTTTTAAGGAAGAGGGTATTCTAGTGTAGACACCCCGCTTATATATGTTTGGACTACGGAGAGATCCAAACCAAAGAGGTGGTGCAGGGATTTGCGATGATGTCTGTAGTCATAAAGTGTTACCATAGTTAGACATGGACTTGAATGGATGGAGTATATGTACTGAAAAACTAACATGTTGTAATATACTTACCCCTCCCTGGGACATATCTCCCGATGGGAGGGACCGCTGCAAACAATTTCTTTCCCCTCTGCAGATCCAGATAGCATCTGCAAGTTTAAAAATTACAAATATTAGCAATCTATAAAGGAGTGTATAGTAATAAATTTAAATAATTTGAACAAGATTCAGTCATTAACCATGTACTTACATTCCTGAGGTAATCATAAAATCCACATGGGGGTAATTTGCTGAGATCAATGTCTCCAGCAGTCGGTTCAAAACGGGGTTCCTACAATTTCAAATATTGTAAATATTAGACCATTTAACAAATTAATCAAGACTAACACGTGTATTAACAAAATTACAAATGGTAAAATATTACCTCAGTGTTTGTTGTTTGATCCTTGGATACAACCACATCAAGTGCACTACCACCCCTCCCTAGAGGCATCAAGTTCCAGCAAGAGTAAAAATTGCATATATTAAGAATATTTAAATATGTGTACAATATGGAAAAATTAAAAATTGAACAACAATAGAGTTTTAACAATGTCCTTACCTGACCACTAGTCATATTAGAGGTACCATGTGTTGGTCCAAAACCCGAAACATGATTATAGGTTGTGCACACGTGTGGCTTGCTCTAGGGCACATGGGATGTCGATCTATCCCCACTAATAGATGGTTCTATACCACCGGAGGCTGGTGGTTGTACCCTGCTAGAGGAAGAGGGCCCTACCTAGTTAATAGTTGTGGTGTTTCAGGAAACCATCTCAGCTAGAGTAAGAAATGCCTCGTGTGTCTGGGTACCCATATCACGTGCAGGAGGGATGTATGGCCTCAATAGCTAGGCATGTGGTGGATGTATCTATCAATTGGCATCTCTATTCCTAGCATTGGGTAGGTTTTGGGGCATCCCCATACCAATGCCCTAGAATCCCAACATGTCAAAATACTTGACATGTTTTCCCATCATAAACTCAACATACAATTTCTGGAGGAAGTACAATGATACTTCTCTGTTGTTGTGTGGGGGAATATAAAAAACCAAGTACCATATGTCCATCCAATGGTGTCTAATGGGTTGACAAATGTACCAATCAATCAAAATATGTGGCCTTCTTCTCTTCGGAATGACATCCATCCCAGGAACTCTAAATAATGTATATATGTTCTCTTTTGTTATTTTTAGCTTCTTGATCTCGTTATAGCTCAAACCATCAGCAAATTCTCGTCTTTTGGTTTCCCTGTAGGATGCGATGCTATACAAAGAATCATTCGATCTAGCGATCATATCAACTATTTTCAACAATGACGTTGACAAGGAGCGATGAATCTCATCTCCACCCCTCCAGGAAGAACCAATCTCTCTAAGATGACTAATAACTCTCAATATCTCCGCATTGTGGTCCATAGTAGCCACTGCAATCATAAATACAAATAAAATACCATTAGAAAAATAAACACATGGTATAATGACATCTATAAGAAATGAAAAGTGCAGAACTAATGTACGACAAATAACAACATAAAATAAATTTTAAATTTAAATTTTAAAATTGATCTTGAATTTTAGAGTAAAGAATAAACATTTAACATTTTAAATTTTAAATTTATGTCTTAAATTCAAGTATTAATTCCAATTTCCATATCCATGGTACATAAAATGTCCTATGTGCATATGTTGATTAGGAACCTCCTCTACATTATTTTAAGGCTTGGATTATAAAGTTTCATTGAAATTTTGAGGCATTGACTAATTTCCTTGTAGGACCAACTCCCAGATTGCGGGTAGAGGCAAGGGCTAGAGCCTAGGAGAGGTGGAAAATGTGTTATTGATGAATAAAATCCCAGTGTAGGAGAGGATTTTGTTAGATATGTAATTATTTGTTGTATCATGATTTTTTTTGGAATACAAATTCCATTTAGCATATCTTTGTTTATATGTAATTTAGGCCATGTATGGATTCCACTTGATGTTATTTCAGTTGTATGCACTCTTTCTATATACCCATGAGAGACTT
>LPNX010988518.1:35655-47464 GCA_001517045.1 Pseudotsuga menziesii
GTTTCCCTCAATGCGTCCTTTCAATGCCCTTGACGATTCAGTTTCTTTCCTGGTCGTTTCACCTTCTCCATCATTTCCACAGGCGTTTATTTTCTGACAGTAACCGCTAAAAAGAAAATGTCCCATCGGCGCCTTGGTCATTCGTTCACGTTGTCCTTTCCGGCGCGATGCTCTGCTTCAGCGATTCATGAGATGATATCTGCATACAAACTTGGTGCATTATCCATTGAATTCAGACATTAGGCATCCATAATTTTAAAATTATAATGATATATTCACAACGAGCTAGCCTAGTTCATCCGGATGAGGAACCGCGGAGGCTCGGGACGGCAACGAAAAGGTAAATCGGCAGTCGAGCAGTTCTTAGATCGGATGAGACACGGTTCTTACACTGGATGGGAGAAGGCTCCAGGAGCCGCAACGACGGAGGAGTGCCAGAAGAGGGGGGGCGGAAGCATGGGCGTCGTAGGTGATCGGGTGGTGGCGGGAAGTGGGTCGGAAGCTGGAAGGTTCGGTCACCCGCAACGGCGGACGGGACGTGATTCGGTGGTGGGCGAAGAGGTAAAGGAAAAGGTTCGGGTGGTAGTCAATAAGTCGGATGTCGGGTGACAAGCGGATCGGAGGTCAACTCCTACCCTCTGGCCGCAACGGCGAGCGAACCAAAAACTACAGCCAGCGATTTATACAGCGAATCGGGCGTCGGGTGAAACCTCAGTCGGGTGGAAGGTTTGGTCAGGGAGCCGCAACGGCGGGTGATGTGAGGCTCGGAAACTTCAGAAAGAGGCCCGATCCAAAGGGAAGAACTGACAGCGCTAAGGCTCAAATGAGGCCAAAAAACCAAAATTTCGCTAAGGTAAACCTTCACACTCTTAAAAGTGTTAACACCGATCTCACGACTCACATTGAACTAAACGCAACCATCCGACAAGATGGAATGCTCAACTTTAAAGCAAAGATACTCAAAGACGCCAAAATTTCACCCCTAGATTCAAGTCAATCAAGATAAGGAGGGGTCCCAGAATTTAAGTGAAAAAAACTGAAGTCGGGGAAAAGGTTGCGGCAGCAACAGGTCCCTCACCCAATTATTATATATATATATATATTGGCTCATAACATTATTTATTAAATATTAGGTAAATATTTGTTGACATATTGAATGATATGAATGAATATAACAAATTGAACAAAAGGAATTTAAGTTTGGAAAAAATACATAATGATGATTATAATTTTAAAAACACATATTAGTAATATGTAAGGGTAGTTTTTGGTTGGTTTCCAGGTCACCTGCCGTGTTGGGATGGTCATTTATCTATGATGCAACCATATGTTTAAACTATGGATGGGAGGTGGTAGTCGTACAAATACTAGGACAAAACTTGTTTGTTTGTGGGGATTACAATCATTTTCAAAAAGGTCATGGTTTACTCACTATTGATATTTGGTTTCCAAAAAGTCATGGTTGGCTCACTATTGATATCGGTGAGGGTTCCAAAGCAATAATGGACTCAGTTGGCGGAGGTTTTTCCTTACACACTTTGATTTTGATGGTTAGGGTAAGGATGTTGGTATGAGAATTTGCTCATATTTCATTTCAAGACATGGTTAAGGAATATAATGTTGCACCTAATTAACTGTAAAAAAACCATTGATGGCAATTCAAATAATTGTGTATAACATTAATTATAATTATTAAAATATTTTGATTTTTTTAGTTGACCTTTTAATATATTTATGAATAAAAATATTAAAATAATAAAAATGAATGAAATGAACTCATTTATCTTTTCCCTCTTAATACTTAAAGGAATATATACGAGATATACAAGTCAAATATAGAATGTGTTAATTAAATTTCTAATTTATTAATGTGTTAATTAAATTTCTATTTTCTTAATGAGATCTACAAATTATATACAGAATGTGTTAGTGAAAACTTTAAATAATATGGATGGAAATTACTAAATTATTGTAGGTGGTTGATTGGCCCATGGTATTGGTTAAATCATTGTATTTTCTCATAGTATTGGATGTGATCAGTCCTATTTAAAATCTTGAGAAATACATTGTGTGATGCCTCATGTGACCTCTATTAGTCGGATTTCCCATGGCTAAGAGATTTCTTTAATAAAATCTTCATGTAATCTCTATTGGCCATGTTTAGGATCGATTCCCTAAGGGTATGTTAGGTAAATGGTTTTCAAGTAAATTTGGTTATTATTTTGTGCATGTACATTTATGTATTTTCTATGTTAGGAAAAGGGTTTTCAAGTAAATTTGATTATTATTGTGTGCATGTATATTTATGTATTTTCTCTATATTTGGTATCATGGGAAGGTTATTTATTTAGGGAAGACCTTTGTCGCTAGGATTTAAATGATCTTGAAGGAAAAATGTATGTCCTATATTTATTCAATCAAATCCATTATATGATGCTTCATCGGGCCTCTATTAGCAATGACTAGGCTCTATGCATGCATATTTATGTGTTTTTTTTGTATCAAGAAGGTAACTGGTTTAAGGGCACCTTTGTTGCTAGGATTTACAAATATTGTGAAGGGAAAGGGTATGTCTGGTAGCTTTCTTCAATAAAATCCATTGTATGATGCCTCATTTGGCCTCTATTGGCCATGGCTAGGATCAATTTGCAAAGGGTAATGAAATATATCTTTTGAAGGTTGGTTGTTAAGTAAAGGGTTTCCAGGTAAATTAGCCGATTTTTATGTGCATGTATATTTAGGTTTTTTGTTTATATTTGGTATCATTTGAAGGTTATTGGTTTAAGGGACACCTGTGTTTCTAGTCTTTACTAAATCTTATGAAGGTCAAGGGTATGCTGAGTTGCCAAGGGTTGTGAAATATATCTTTTGAAGGTTGGTTGTTAGTAAAGGGTTTCCAAGTAAATTAGGCTATTTTTATGTGCATGCATAATGAAATATATCTTTTGAATTTACGTTGCTAGGTAAAGGGTTTTCAAGTAAACTAGGCTATTTTTATGTGCATGCATATTTATGTGTTTTCTTTATATTTGGTATCACATGAAGGTTATTGGTTTAAGGGACACCTTTGTTGCTCAGCTTTAGATGATATTGTGAAGGGAAAGGGTATATCGGTTAGGTTTTTTTAATGAAATCCATTGTATGATGCTTCATGTGGCTTCTATTGACCATGGCTATGCTACATTAGCCAAGGGTAATGAAATATATATTTTGAAAGTTGGTTTTTAGGCAAATAATTTGCATGTAAATTTGGCTATTATTATATCTATGCATATGTATGTGTTTTATTTATATTTGGTATCATAGGAAGGTTATTGGTTTTTAATGGAGCTATCTGCTGTAGAAAGAAAATTGCAGAACAATGAATGTTGTAGAAATAAAATTGCAGAACAATAGAATGTTAATCGTGGTACAAAACCCAATGATAAAAGATGAACGAAGTTTCTTGAGTGGCCATAGGTTTGGTTAAAGTTAATTTTTGACTTTGTTTTCTTTTTTTCCTTTTCTTTTGAGGATGATAAGTCCATAATAACTCTGTTATCAAACTAGCACTAAGGATAGCTATGAGCACATGTTATCCACAAATGCTAATTGACTCATCATTGTTATTAAAAAAACTTATATATATTTAATTTATTTCTTGATTTATTTAATTTATAAAAATGAAATTATATGTTTTTATCTTATAAAAACATATATTTACACTTATTATGAAAGGTTATTAGAATTTGAGTTTATTTAATTAGTAATGAGTTAATTTTAAGATTGTAAAATTGCTTTATAGTACATCACAACAGTCGAATAGGCAATGTAGCACAGAGAAGGATAAGAATTGTGCCCAGAACAAACCATCCTTTTTCTCCAAAGGCATGGCCCCATATGGGTTTTGTTCCCATGGCCAGCCGAGACATGACATAATACCATGTTATGTTTGCCAAGTTAATAGAAAGAGAGCCTCCCTCGAGCTCCAACTCTCTAAGGCATCGCAAGAACAACGTTGACACCATGATGAAGTAGAGAACAAGGTGTGTCACTACTAGTGGACCTATAATTATTCCCAAGGGTTCCACTTCCTCTGCAAGAATAAAGTGATAGAAAATGAAAAAGTTTTGTTAAATTGTAGATTCTTAATTCCTCCAAGAGAGATAATAAAGCATGCATATTGAAATATAATATTTTGGGTCACCTCGTGAAGTGATGGCCACTTCTTTAGCTCATTGGAATTGCTTCCCTGGCTCATCATGTAGAAAATTCATTTCAAAGGAAAAAGTAGCACCGTTTTTTCAGCTCCTAGTTGTGTTTCAGCATGGTGGCAGAGATTGAGATGCTCTTCACTATTTTCACTTATCCAATGGTTGTTACAATCTTGAAAATAAATTCACTTGTATAATGATGATGATTAACGTCCACTAAAACCAATTTAATATATATAATTCTCCATATAAAAATTAAACATATACTAAAGCTGTACCTTTCAAGTTTGATGGAAATCTCCACTTTTTAATTAATAATTGTTTTCATTTGGTCAAAATTTTGGATTTTCTAAAAATATCGCTCACTAATGTAACAACTGGAATTGAACGATGTACACCAATGATCATGCATCTTTCACATGCTAGAACAACTGGAATTTAACGATATATACTAATGCTCATGCATCTTTCAAAGGGGTTTGTTCTATTTTCACTCGTGAATACCTCAGTGAAGGCTCCGAGTTGAACCTACTCTATTTTTAGACTATCCAGTGTGGAATTATTATCTCTGCGTAGACTTAGTCAATTAGGGTTTTATATTGGGAGTGCTCATTCAAAGAGGGTCAATTCAACATAATATTGGGAGTGCTCATTCAAATTTTGATTTAGAGAACTTTGTTGATTTTTGCCCCGAGATGAATTTTCTCATTTAAGTAATCTTCTTTATAATCCAGAAGAGGAATGCTATTAGATGTGGGGATTATACTTACATAGTATCTTTATACAAGTCTTAATCTAGATGACCAAATTTCTAATAATGTTTGGATCAAGTGAAAATGGTGAAGAGCATCTCAATATCTGCCATCGTGTTGAGCTAGGTGCTGAAAAATAGTGCAACATTTATGCAGAAATAAAGTTGCTACATGGTGAGAAAGGAGAGCACTGATATTAATGCAAGGCTAGCTAACCAATCTAAGGGAAATTCCAACAAGAGGTGACCCAGAATAATGTATTTCCATTTACATGTTTACTTATTTTTTTGGGAGGAGTTTAGAATCTACAATTTAAAGACAGTTTTTCATTTTCTATCGCTTTATCCTTGCCGGTATTAGAGAGAATGGAAACCTTGGGCATAATTACAGGTCCAATTGTAGTTATGGTCTTGCTTCTCTACTTGAGAGGCATGGTGTCAACCCTGTTTATGGGTTCCCTTGGAGAATTGGAGCTAGCAGGAGGCTCACTTTCCATGGGTTTTGCTAATATAATAGGCTACTCTATCATATCTGGGGTAGCCATGGGAATGGATCCCATATGCGGCCATGAATTTGGAGCAAAAATATGGTATGTTTTGGGTCTCACACTCAAAAGAACAATTCTCATTCTTTTGTGTGCTACAGTGTCACACTCCAAAGAACAATTCTCATTATTATGTGTTCTACAGTGGCTATTAGATTGTTGTGGTGTAATATGAAACTAATTCTTTTGCTCTATGGTCAGGATGAAAGCATTATTAACCTAGCAAGCACATACATTGTTTTCTCCCTACCCGATATGATTACACAAGCCTCCCTGCATCCACTTTATAGGATTTATCTGAGATCTCAAAACATTACACTACCGTGTACAGTAATTATTGTTTTTGTTCATGTTCCTATCAATTTTCTATTAGTGAGGTATCTCAACATGGAGATCTAACTGCAATGCTGATAAATTTCAGTATGGTATTGTCATTATTATATTACCCTTATTTTTATATTATGGTATTGTCATTTTTATGGTATTGTCGTTGTTATCTTACCTTTATTTTTCAAGGGTGTATAAGAAATCCTGGAAGAAGCCATAAAAAAAATGCTTCAAAGGATGGAGATATCTTCTGCATATGTTCATTCCATTCCAAGCAGTGCATCTGTATGCTTGGAATGGTGGTGGTACGAAATAATGATTATACTATGTGGACTCCTGTTAGATCCAAAAGCACCAGTAGCATCCATGTGAATTATCATCCAAGCCACATCGCTCCTCCACATGTTCCCTTCCTCGCTTAGCCTGGCAGTTTCGACAACAGTTGGGAATGCGATTGGCACTAATAGACCTTCCAAAGCTAGGTTCACCATGTTATTAGCTGTGTTCTTTACTGTAGCCATGCATAACACATGGGGTAAGGGGTAATTGTCCTCAGACAACAGGTTGTGAAGTTCTTAATAATATTACACTGTTGACCATTGATTTAGGGAATATTTGAAACTGTATTATTACACTGTTGACCACTGATTTAGGGAAGATTTGTATTATTAAACATTGGTAGGCCTATTACAATTGTGTTTAGTTTCTGGATTTGCTTGCCTGAGTCACTCTTATGGTTTATGTATTGCGCAGAGAGCAAAGGAGCTCAGCAAGATAAATGGTTCACATGAGCAAATGATAGCCAAAACTAAGCCAACTAAACTTGAGTTTAGGGCTCAGTCAATATTATAATTTAATTTTCACTTTTCATTCCGACCACTTTTTATTTTTCACTTGTCGGGTGAAACTTGTCTATGTCTGACTCGACAAGTTTATAAATTTTATTCGGTCTTCCACTCGACTAAATTTACTTCGACTTACATGTCAGTTCTACTGACTGGTTTTACCTTGACCACTTGTCACTTCGACCAAGTCGGTTGAATTCTTGTCTTTGACCAAGTCAGCTCACTTCATGTCTTCGACCAAGTCGGTTCACTTCATGTCTTCGACCAAGTCGACTCACTTCAGTCGAAATCTACAGAGTATGTTTCTTAGTCTAAAGACTTAATAAATTGCAAATGCTTTTCACCTGTGAGTAAGATAGAGTAAAAATGGACACGTTAACAAATCCAAAGATCTTATAAAAAACATATGCCCAAATATGTAGGAAGACTTGAGTCGACCAATGTGTTGTAAAACCTGGAACTTTCACGCAGTGAGATTTTTATGGGTTCTTGTTATTTCACTTAACAGTAATTGTAAAATACATTTACAGAAGTAAATCTAGAAATATGTGTGGAGAAATAATCATGCATTCAACCATAAACTATTTCATATATTTAACTATGCGAAAATAACAAAGTATTACGAAATAGTCGGTTACAAACTGGTCGGTCTAGACTTATCTGTCTACAGAGCTTCGGCTCTTCGACTAAATCACATACACAGAAGCTTGAGCTTCGACTTCTCTTTCTCACCTTGAGTTCCTCTATTATCTAATGTCTATGTATCTGTATCTGTAAACTAATTTACAATTTGCTTATTCTATTTATAGGAAACCTAAAGATTGCTTCTACATGGGCCGACTAACTTACTATTAAAGACTGTAATAACTATCTACCTAACAACTTAGCTTCTGAAATAAATTCGACTGGATTACATTGCCTACTCGTGGAATTTTCCTTCTTGTCAGAATGACAGACAAGATCTTGACTTGTACAGACTCTGACAGAGTCGGTTGGAAGTCAAGTACAGATCTGCGAGTAACTACATTTTTCCAACACTCCCCCTTAATTATAAGTAGATGGGGTTTTTAAAACAAAATTTTACAAAATGTTTCAGAGCTTAGACATGCTCTATTTATGACAAAGTTCACTGTGGAGAACTTGTCATTCCAAGATAACTACGCAGATACTAGAATGTGTCCTTTGCCAATGGATTTGTTAAGATGTTGACAAGTTGGTCTTCAGACCTGCAAAATTCCAAAAAAATTTCCTTGTCATTCACCAACTCTCTTATAAAATGAAACCTTATGTCGATGTGCTTGGATCTCTTGTGAAACACATGATTCTTTGATAATGATATGGCTGAATTATTGTCATAGAAGATTGTTGTCGGTTCTTGATGGTTCTGTGACAAGTCTTTTAAGACTCTCCTCATCCAGACAGCTTAACATGCAGCACTTGTTGCTGCAACATACTCTGCTTCAGCTGAAGATAGAGTTACTATGGCTGTTTCTTTGAAGCCCATGAAACAATACCTGTACCAAAATGAAATGTGTACCCAGATGTGCTTTTCCTGTCATCTATGCTGCCTCCATTGTCACTGTCATTATAGCCAATGAGTTTAAAATTTTCTGAGGTTGAATACATAATACCAAGGTCTTTTTTGCCACTTACATACCTCAAAATTATTTTACCTGCTTGCCAGTGTGAGTCTTTTGGTGACTCCATGAACCTTGAGATCAGACTTACTCCATATATAATGTTTGGTCTTGTTGCTGTCAAATACATAAACCTGCCAACAATCCTTTTGAACAGCGTAGGATCTACAGTGGATCCTTCATCATCCTTGCTCAATTTTAAACCTGTTATCACTGGTGTTGGGGCTGTCTTGCAGTTAGACATGTTAAACCTTTTTAAAACTTCACTTGCATACTTAGACTGTGATATAAAGATACCACTTTTAGACTGTTGAACTTCAATGCCTAGAAAAAACTTCATAAGCCCCAGATCAGTCATTTCAAATTCACTTTCCATGACTGTTTTAAAATCTGATATGCCATAATCACCAGTAAATATTAAGTCATCTACATACAAGAAGACAATTAACATCTTACCTTGCTCATCGACTTTGGTGTACAAAGTTGGTTCACTTTCACTTCTATGAAATCCATTTTCAGTGAGATAGGAATCAATTCGACTGTACCAAGCTCTAGGAGCTTGCTTCAAACCATATAATGTCTTTTTCAGCTTGTAAACTTTGTTCTATTGACCTGGAACTTCATACCCTTGTGGCTGTTCCAAATATACTTCCTCTTCTATATAGCCATTTAAGAATGCCGACTTGACATCCATTTGATGAACATGCCATTTGTTTTGTGCAGCAATGGCCAAAACTATTCTCACTGTATCCATGCATGCAACAGGTGCAAACATTTCATTGAATTCGATGCCGAGTTGTTGTGTGAACCCTCTTGCTACCATTCTTGCCTTGTTCTTTTGCACATTCCCATAAACATCTTGCTTTGTGTTGTAAATCCATTTGACACTGATTACATCCTTGTCTTTTGGTACATCAACCAGTTCCCATGTCTGGTTCTTCTCAATGCATTCTATTTCTTCATCCATGGCTTGTGCCCATACTTCTTCTTCAACAGCTTCTTCAAATGTTAGTGGATCATATATAGGGGAAAATAATGCAAAGAGAGAGAATGAATTAGGTGTACCAGCTTCATATATCTCCTACAAATTTCTTGTCTTCACCAGTTCTTTCGATGTCGACCTAGACTAAATGCTTGATGGAGTCTATTGTCCTCTTGGTATACTTGTCAGTGTAGCTTGAGCCGCTACTTGTGTTGAAGCTTCCTTATGCTGAACCATGTCTTAGTGTCATGGGAGTCGATGGTGCTGTGACCAGTTGACTTACATGTGGTTTTTGAACCACTTCCTCTTCCATATCATCATTGTCGACATTCGACACAATCTTGACATTTATGTCGACAGTTCCATCCCATGATTCGTTCTCGACAAATTGAACATCCCAACTGATTATCACTTTCCTTGTGACAGGATCATACAGCTTGTATGCTTTTGTGTCTTCTGAATAACTAACAAAAATACATTTCTATCCCTTCTTGTCTAGCTTCCTTCTCAGCTCATCTAGAACATGAGCATATGCAACACAACCAAAAACTTTTAAATGGGAAATAGTATGATTCATACCTATCCATGCTTCTTGGGGAAATTTGTTCTTCACAGTCTTTGTCAAACATCATTTCATAATGCATACGGCAGTTGTGACTACTTCACCCCAATACTCATTTGGCAAATGCTTGGCTGCCAACATGTTGCGTGCCATCTCCATGATGGTTTTGTTCTTTCTTTCAGCTATACTGTTCTGCTGAGGTGTATACCGTGCTGTGAATTGTTTTTGTATGCCATGGGTCTTGCAGAAATTTAGAAATTCATTTGAAACATATTCACCTCCTCTGTCGGTGTTGCCACCTTTTCACACACCTGGATCACGTGGCAGAAATCTTCAAGCCAGTCGGTGTGTCCTTGGGGGCAAGTCTCGAGTCAAGGCTGTCACCTTGTTCTTGACTCCTCCGTTTAGGCTCAACTCCTAATGAAGCCAAGGGGGGGAGACCCTATTAAGTTACTAAGGATGATTTCTTAGTGTAATGATGTTGTACTGAATCAGTTATTTAGGAGTTTGAATACTTTAACTATAAACAATCAAGATGACAAGATATGAAGATACACACGAAAGCACAAGGTTGATACACAATATAAATATGAAGCAAAAAAGACCAGTGCCTTAATAATGGAGTCAAAAGAGATCAGTGTGCTTGCATGTGTTTGGAATAAATGTTTTGCGATTGCATCTTGGTATGTTTTAAGTTAAAAAATGAAGTATGAATTGATTAAATTAGGCTAAAGAGGGACTCCAGATATACCCGAGAGTACTTGGAGTATGTCCAAAACAAAGCCTATACGGCTACCCGCAAGGAATATGTGGGATGAAATGGAGTCTCTGGGGCTGTGTTCGTAATGCACTGGTTAGGGTGTGACAGAGATCGGCGCCCCGAGGTCACTTTTCAGTAGGTTCCCGCTTCCTTTGGGTATTTTTCCACCGTAAAGGTTTGATCGAGGTGTTGGATTTTCACCTGATGGTTTGTTAATTGGGGAAGGTGAGTCCTAATTATGCTAGTCACCCAAGTTCTTTTGATACAGCTTGACTTATCGGACGAACCACAGCCAAGTGCAGAGCATACACACTGGAGTCTTGTAAATTTTAATAAGTTTTAAAAGATATGTTCTTGCTTAAAAGAAAAGCCTCCAAGAACCTCTTTCGATCCAAGTGGATCTCAATCAAGGAATAAAGGAGGGGTTAATTTTAAAATGCTGATAAACAAAATATGAGAAAATAACACAACAACACAAATGCGGTTTTCTGATTAATCCTACCACGAATCTCTTTCCCCTTGCGGGTCACTCGGGAAGTCGTGGGGTAAGTATTATGATTACTTTTGAAAATAAGATATGGAATATGTAATTAAAAACAAGATCAAATATACTACCCTACCAATCAGATAAATTATAGTAAAAGGAAATAAGCAGAAAAAGACAAAAAGGCACCGACGCAAATCCCCCCAGGGGGGATGGGGAATGGGCTCGAAAGAGCCTATTCAAAGGATGATTTTATTACAGAGGTTACAATATCAAATCACTGATAAAATATATATTTCTTTGTCCTTATACATCCTGAAATTAAGATATTACAGTTTATGCAAAACAATTACAAATTATGTGACGAAAGAGAGCCCCCTGGGGGGATTTGAGCGCTCCAAAAGCCACTTTGGACAGCAGATGATTTTCTTCTCTGTTATACCTGATAAATGACAGTGAATGAATTAGAATAACAAATTCCCCAAAGAACTTTAAGAGTTCCTTTGGGTCAGCCTACTTTATCTCAAAAAATTAATGAAATTGAACTAGTTAAACTGACGAAAATGGAACCAAGGAAAGCAAGATTTCCTTGGGATCTTGGCATGATTTTTTTGCAGCCAATTAACAGCACTTATATTTCAGAATATTGAAATTATTGAACAGCAAATGAAACTACCTTAACAGCAAGCTATGAAATTTTCAATAAACTACTTGCGAAACTAA
>LPNX010988518.1:48647-60793 GCA_001517045.1 Pseudotsuga menziesii
ATTACAACTCCCCCATGGGGTATGGACATGTGATATGATACAACAAGCACTTCCCAGAAGTACTTCCAAAGGTCTCTTGAAGTCCGAACAAGCTATCCTTGTCCAGTTCACCAGGCTCACTTGATAAAAACCACTAAGTACAACTTAGGTGGTAATAGTCGGTCCTTAAGATCTTTATGCGGTGACCACTTTGGTTCTCCATGAGTGCCTTGAACTGCTGAAAATAACCAAATGCATCAGATTTATGTTTCAGGAAATATACCCATGTTTTTCTTGAGTAATCATCCATAAAAGTTAGAAAATAGTTGCAGCCACCAATGGATGATGTCTGCATTGGACCACAGATGCTAGAGTGCACAATTTCAAGTGGTGTGCGTGCTCTATAGGACTTTCCAACTAGAAATGTCTCTCTGTGCTGCTTGCCAAAAATGCAGCCTTCAAAAACCCTCTCTTGTCTGTCGATCAATGGTAATCCCTTCACCATATTCTTTGTGTACAGTATCTTTAGCCCACCAAAATTCAGATGTCCAAATTTGAAATGCCACAACTAGGATTCATCCTGAACTTCTGTCTGAAATGCAGCTTGCAAATTAGTGCTGCAATTTTCTCTCTTGTCGAGGAGCTCTACTATTTCTTCACTTTCAGCCTTGAATGCAGTGCCTGTCTTTGTCTTCCCTTTTATGTTGGGAACTATTCTCAATGGAAACAAGCGGTTGCTTTTCATCAGCACTTTTGCTATCAGCTGGTCACTTGGATGATTGTTTTTTATCACACGGTGTTCATCTTCCATGTAGACTCTGTATCCTTTTTGTAACAACTGTCCAATGCTTAACAAATTATGTTTTAGACCTTCGACATGATAGATATCAGGGATATACTTACTCCCCCCCTGACATTTGGTTAGAATATCAACAGTTCCTTTTCCTAAGATAGTAACTTGGACATTGTTTCCAAGTGTAACATCAGTTTTAACTGAAGTGTCTAGACTGGAAAACATATTCAAATTACCAAGCATGTGGTTGCTGCATCCTGAATCTAAGTGCCATATGTCCTATGGAATTTCTTGAACAACATTGCATTCAAGTGGATATGTTGATGCCATTAACATTGCACTTGTCGAAGTGCTGGTGTTGGTCAACTAACTTGGGCTTTGCCTTCCTTGGTCATATTTCTTCTTCTTGCATTCATATGCATAATGACCAAACTTCTTACAGTAATAACATTCAATTTTTTATTTATCAAACCTCTGGCCACTTGGCTGACTTGGGTTCTGGTTATCTCCTGTACCACCGACATTTGCAGGGCTTCTACCTCATCCTCCTCTTGAAGAACTTCTTCCTCTTCCTCTGAATTTGTTTCTCCCCCTGCCTCTACCACGGCTTATGGATGACTGTGCTACAAATGCACCTTCCAATGATGTCTGTGTTCTATTGAGTCTGTGTTCATGATTGATGAGTGAAGCTTGCAACTCATCAATGGTAATTGTCGACATGTTTGTGTATTCCTCTAAGGTCACAACTAAGTTTTCAAATCTTGGGGGAAGACTTCTGAGAATTTTTTCAACAACCCTTTGGTCTACTATGGGTTCTCCATGAGATTTTAGTTGGTTTATCGACTCAACAACTCTAGTGTAGAATGTGTTTACATTCTTTGAATCTTTCATGGACAGAGATTCAAAATCTCTTCTCAAAATCTACAGCTTGGATGTCTTTACCTTATCCAAACCTTGATAAGCAGTCTCCAATGTATCCCATGCTTCCTTAGCATTAGTCTTTGTTGCTATTCTTGGGAGTATGCTCTCATGCGTAGCTTGATGTATGAAAAACATAGCTTTTCCATCTTTCTTCCTCTGTTCTCTCAAGACATCTTTCTTATCCCATGTGAGATTGTTATATAATGCCATGTCTGTTGGTTCTGCATAACCATGCTGGACTATCTCCCAGACATCTTGACCTCTGAATAAAGCCTTCATTGTTAAAGACCAATATTCATAATTATTTCCTATAAAGATTGGAGTTTGCAATGAACCAGAAGTGGAAGCCATTTTAATTTTTAATTAACTTTCCTTAGAAAATTAATTTCCACCTTTTAAGACAAGATTTCTTTCCTAAATCTTGGGCTAATTTAAACCTTGCTCTGATACCAGATATCCAAAACCAAGCCGACTAAACTTGATTTTAGGGCTCAGTCAATATTATAATTTAATTTTCACTTTTCACGCCAACCACTTTTTCTTTTTCACCTGTCAAGTGAAACTTGTCTATGTTCGACTAGACAAGTTTATAAATTTTAGTTGGTCTTCCACTCGACTAAATTTACTTCTACTTACTTGTCGGTTCTACCGACTGATTTTACCTCGACCACTTGTCACTTCAACCAAGTTGGTTGACTTCTTGTCTTCGACCAAGTCAGCTCACTTCATGTCTTCAACCAAGTCGGCTCACTTTAGTCGAAATCTTTAGAGTATGTTTCTTAGTCTAAAGAATTAAGAAATTGCAAATGTTTTTCACCTGTGAGTAAGATAGAGTAAAAATGGACACATTAACAAATCCAAAGATCTTATAAAAAACATATGCTCAAATATGTAGGAAGACTTGAGTCGACCAATGTGCGTAAAACCTGGAACTTTCATGCGGTGAGATTTTTATGGGTTCTTGTTCTTTCACTTAACAGTAATTGTAAAAGACATTTACAGAAGTAAATCTGGAAATATGTGCAGCCAAATAATCATGCATTCAACCATAAACTATTTCATATATTTAACTATGCAGAAATAACAAAGTATTACAAACTTGTCAGTCCAGACTTGTCGGTCTACAGAGCTTTGGCTCTTCGACTAAATCACATACACAGAAGCTTGAGCTTTGACTTCTCTTTCTCACCCTGAGTTCCTCTGTTGTCTAATGTCTGTGTATCTATATCTGTAAACTGATTTACAATTTGCTTCTTCTATTTATAGGCAACCTGAAGATTGCTTCTGCATGGGCCGACTGACTCACTATTAAAGACTGTAATAACTATCTACCTAACAACTTAGCTTCAGAAATAAATTCGACTGGATTGCATTGCCTACTCATGGAATTTTCCTTCTTGTTAGACTGACAGACAAGATCTTGGCTTGTACAGACTTTGACAGAGTCGGCTAGAAGTCAAGTACAGATCTGCGAGTAATTACATTTTTCCAATAGCAAAGAGGATGATTAATGAATTAGCTAATTGAAGTATGCATCTAGTCTAATTGAAGTCATTCAAGTCTTGCTTGAATTTGTTCATTGTTATGATGACCGTTTAAATAATGATTTAGTATTTTCAAGATGTTATTTTCAAAAATAATTTAGTTTATTTTATTGATCTAAATATTGTGTTCCTTCACTAACTTCTGTTCGAAAGTTGATGTTATTCATAGAAGAAAATTAATTAAAAACTTTATTATGGTTATACCTTTAACTATTTCTTACAGAATGCATATATTTCCTGGTCTTATGATACTTTGTTTGAATACACAAAGTAAGAGAGATCTGGAAGGAGTCCTCCACGATATTTACTCATGTTCTTTTTAAAGAAAATCTAGGGAAATATTGATAAAGAACGGATGAATTAGAAAAAAGGGTTTGTTTTATATAACAAATTATTATTATTTTTTATAAAAACATTTATTAAATTCTAATAAATTCTAAAATTAGTAGAAAATTGGAAATAAAGTTTTTAATAATAAAATAATTTCAAATTATTATCAACTAAATCAAACAATTTATAATTGTTGACATGGCGTGTGATTCCCATACTAATTCAAATTCAAAGTTACTTCCCTTGTTTCAAGAGAGATCAATAAGTGAATTGATATTTTGGCCACCGATTTAGCCCTTTTGAGGAGTGGCATGGGCCATCTTTATCCCGATTGGTGATCCTCTCCATCTAAATGCTCACCCTTTGGATAGAGAGAATCAAAGATAATTGGACTACCTTCTAATGTTAATTGGACATTTTAAGGATACCCTATTAGTATGTGGTTTTTCAAAATGAAAAGTGTTGAAGGAGAAACCTTTGCATATAACACTATCCCATTACATTAATGATCACTACGAGATTTTTATGGTCTAATTCCTCCTGTTATATTTTTATCATTTAAGCAATATGATCTTGGGATCTTTAACTAAGAGAATAAAATGCACAACAATCAATCACAAGAGACAATAGACACAAGATATTTTCCTCGAGTAAACCATAAAGGAGAAAACCCTGCAACTTCCTCATAGATAGAATGAGCACCAATAGCAAAAGTAAAACCCGAAAACACAAGGATGATCTTCTAACAGCATTTTTCTCTTTCTTTGATCCTATATTTTTCTCTCTCACTCACGCGCCCCAGTTGAGTGAGAGTGTGTGTGTGTAGAAATGAGGAGAGCCGCACTTCTATTTATATTCTTCTGTTCACTTTATTTCCACTCCAACAAGTCGGCCTCACTTAACAATTACTTACCAGGGCTGACTTCTCTAGGAGAGTCTAATAACCCTAGTGCCACTGAACTGTGGGGACTTTGCCCTCTGATCAACAAGGAGGGTTAACCTCAATGAATTTACATGACTTGTTTACATTATTTATTTTCCTGATAGGAACATCAGGGTATGACATGAGTCAATTACATTACAGATACTTCCCGATAGGAACATCGAGGGTACAATACATAAGCTATACACGTGAATACATTTTGAAGTTACAAATAGATCAACACTCCCTCTTAACTAGGAAGGTATTCTCTCGACAAAATTTATCAGCACAATTCTTCTTCTCTGGATCATCTAGATCATCACTGTATAATCATCAATTCTATATCATCACTTGATCTGGATCATCACTAGATCATCATCAAGTCTGGATCATCATCAAGTCTACATCATCATCATCATATCATCATCATCATCATTACTACTTCTGCTATCTAAAACAAATGGTGTTATCTCTCAATTCTACTCATCACAAGAAGGCCTTCTATGTATCCATCTAAGATCACTGGATACCAAGATCCTCTATCTTGAACTTTTTCAAAAGTTCTTCTCGCACCCATCTGTGAGGTTTTCATACTCTATATGCTTTCATCTTCAACCTTGTAGCAAAGGTTAATATCTTCATCACTCTAGGTGATCTTCAATATCTTCATGTATGTGTTATCCCATGGGTGCCTTCTGAGCTCATACAAGGCCTTCTTTCATTTGCACACATGATTCTGCTTGTCATGTGTATTTCTAGTGGCTGCAAATGTCTCTTCGTATTCTATGCCTTCTTTCCGTGAGAAACCTCATGCTACGAATCTTGCCTTGTATCCCACGATGTTTTCATCTACTGCATGATGGAACTATGAACTTCCCTTCAGGTCTTGATACTGCATCCTAGAAATCATTCTTCTTCAACTGGTATTCTCCTTCCCTTTCTTCTTGGATACTTTTTCATAGATGGAAGGTTCTACATCAATGATGTCACTTAATAGTGTCACATAACTACATTCGTCATATTATTCTTATTTCTTGGATTATTTTCGAACTGTCATCACTTGTTCTTCAGAACAATTCTCGTCCTTCTTTTGTTGTAGGTGATTTTACGTGATTTTTCCTACAAGTAAAATGCATTAGTTGTATGGTTAGAAACATTTCATAAGGCATATTCATAATGGAAAACTCTTATGGATAAAAATATGATCATGCAACTATTTTAACTAGTACAACATTCATCCATATCTCACGGAAACTTTCTACATGCCTTCCATCTCCACCATGACATCATTGAGATTGTGCACTAATACAATATGTCAACAAATAGGTTTCATTCTAGATAAGTAGAAATGGAGAGTTGTATAGTACCATGGGCTACTTACCCATCACATGCATGTTAGTAGTATACTATCATTAATGCAAAAATTCTATAATGCAAAATCATATCAACTGAATATAAACAAATGCATAACCAAACAATATCATAAAATGACAATTGAATACTTATTTTTATTTGTTTCGTGGGCAGATTCCTTCTTGAGCCTTCAACTTCATCATCTTATTCATTCATAACATCATTATTTCTTATCCAAGTTCTCATATGGATAAGAGGTTCTTCAAGAATTGAGTTCTTCGTATTCCTCATCGCTTGAGGGATCTTCTTTGAATCATGAGAGCTTGATCTTCAGTTGCTCCCACCTTCTTTTCTCTTATTATGAGTCAATATTATTCTTGTGTGAACTCTTCCCAAAGTCTTCTAAAACTAATCACTTCCTTCTGGCACACAATCCTCGAATGAATGAATCCCATGATCTTGGGAGATCATTCAAGCTGGTTATAATAGTATCATATTCTTCTTCGACTGCTTCATCATAGCATCGAACACTTCCTTTTGGTGTCTTCATGGATGAAACATGAGGGATGAGATGATCTACAATGATTCTCTTGGCTCTTGCCTTATCCTCATCTCCCTTTGTCTCCTAGACCTTTCTTACTGAAATACTGATCCAAGTCAATTTCTTGAAGGATCACGGATTTCCTACACTTCATCCGATTTATATTATTTTCTTCAAATATCTTGGCCAAGGAATCAAACATATCCTTAGGTGTCTTAAGGGAAGAAACTTGTGGTATAATTGAATCAGCAACAATCTTCTTGTCCTTAACCAAGTTCTTCTTGTGTAATGCTTTTAGCCTAATCTCCCTCTAAAACTGGAACCTCTCCACTTATGTAGGTGTGCAATTAATTTTCTTCAAGAGAGATCCTATACTTACATTCTTGGAATTTGTCAAATTCACCAAGATTATTATCAAGCTGATGTGATATATCATTTTGAAATGAGAACCTCAAATGAAAATAGCAAAATATTAGATCTTACCGATTTGAGGTGTTCGTCCTGGTTCCAACGCCGGTTGATCTACAGTTTCTCAGAGAAACCCTAATTTTAAAATCTTGGAATATTTTAGATTTAATTGGATATAAACATGCATATCTTCAAGGATATTTGTCCAATGTACTCCTTTTTTGAAAACAGTAGAGGGAAGCTCCCGGAACAGGAAGCCCTAGTTTTCCAATTTCTTTTGCAGAAATGCCTGATTGTGTTTCTATAGTATCTCTGAAAGTACTACTACTATATTTCTTGAAATTTCACACTGATGTATCCTCATCTATCCTCTTTCCAACACCACATGTTTGAGAAGAATTGGTTTCACCAATTGGGACTTATGCTTGTTTTCTCAAGGTGACCTATTTCAGGACTGTTCAGAAGAGTGATCTTGTACGAACTACCATGTGTCACTGGTTCATAGTCAAGGTATGAAAATTTTACCACAGAACATATCATCCATTCCATTTCTGTAACATCTTGAAATATTTCATGTGGACCTTCATAGCCGAAGATATAGCAATGCTCCCTAGGTGTCCTATTTAGGGATGAATCCTAGGAGAGGTTGGAACCCTAAATGGGAGGAATCATATCTCCTAGAATATAGTGAATATGAGGATGAAACTTTTATACGGTGTACAATAGGAATTTATCTTTGTCTTGTGAAAATTTAGGCTCCTGCTCCTTCTTAAATATTGAGATATAGCGAATTTACCAAAACTTCATGTTTCAGTATTTTAGGGTTTTTCAGGCCCGAGGTCAAATTAGGGTTTGAATTTCCCATAGCTTTACCCAACCAAAAATATAGACCTTGGTCTCTAAATTTCAATTTTTATGAGGAGATAAATCCTATGCTGGTCTCACTCAAAAATTACTCTTCCATAAAAAGCCCTAATTTCCCGCACAAAAAAACAGAAAATGCCCGGAATCAAATTTTGCTTCAACAGAAAGATGCGCCCTTTTATGGAGAGTTGGCCTAGCCTCCTTTTGCTAATCGATTGTGGAGAGACAACCAAAACATAAGAATCCCTAGCTTCTGCAGCTGCACAATTTCTTCTTCTCAGGTTAGCTCTGATACCATGTTATATTTTTATCATTGAAACAATATGATCTTAGGATCTTTAACTGAGAGAATAACATCCATAGAAATAAATCACAAGAGACAATAGACATGTTGATTGCATGGGCAGACCCGGGTTTACTATAATCAACCAACAACACCCCTAGCTCACTAGCCCTTTCGGCAACAGACCCCACAGTGGCCTGAAGTCTCACCCGAAGTGATTCTAATGGGTTGGCCAAGGACTCAAGCGTCTTGGACCAGGTTCTATCGCAATCCTACTTGCGGCTCGCAGCTCTTCTGGCTGCAAGATCTCCCTCTGTGTCTGTGCGTCACGCGACCTCTTGCTTGCGTCGTGTGATCTCGTTGTCACATGGCTCTTCTAGCCGCGGGATGTTCCTTTACACCACCATGCGGTCCTTCTTTATGATGCACACTTCCCCTGACTTGCGATATCTCCAGCTTTACTGCAGCGCCACGCACCGTGTGACACGCAGCTCCTGCCCAACGCAAAGTCCTCAACCTGTGGTATCGCGCACCGCAGCTCCTCTGCCGGTGCGGTATCACCTCTCTATGATATCCTTCCTCCGCGGTTTAGTGCACTTAGCATTGCTCATGTCGACGTGCAAGACTTAACAATCAAAGCTATTCAATACTGCACCCAGTAACTTTTTACGCAAAGCATAAGTGAAACACATACAACATGCCAAAGGCTTTTAACTTATGATTATCCTTCTGTGCCGTGGTGAAATGATTAATACATTCATCTATTAAACTGCAAACAAAGTCCATGAAATAACTAAGCAATGCATAAGTAAACATAACACATAAACCAGTCGCATAACACAGATTTTAACGTGGTTCACCTCCAGGATGGAAGTTACATCCACAGAACTGTGTTTTCTATTATAGCTCAAAGGGAAGGTAAAACACAATTCTGATGCACCGCATATGCAGCTCAATATCTTCTCTCTTAGATATCTCTTCTCTCTATATTTCTTTCTTACAATATACTCTTCCCTCTCAGTCGATCCCTGCGGATCGTTACATGCATGCTCTATAAGCCAGCTACTGGTTTCAGTAAGATTGCTACAGCTAAGACCAGAACCAGAGCTCGGCTTTTACAACAGTCTACTTATCCTTATTGCCTATTTTAATCACGACTGTATACTGTCTACCCAACCAACTAGCTAACCTTTTTCAATACAAAATTACATTCTTTTATAAGCAGCCCAAAGGTCTTGCATTTACAACACTGTGGGCCTGTCCCAACAGTAACCCAAACCCTAATTACTGACAGTCGGTCCTCTCTATCCTTGAGGTAGCCGCTTCCCATCACACCACAGCTCTCTACAGTCTTCCATGCTTCCCGCCACTGACCATGGGTACTATGCACCGCTTCTCTTTTCTGTCCTTTGTCTTCAATGCTTGAGCCTCGTTTCTCCTTCTTCTTTATGAGGGTCGCTGAGCCCTCCTGTCTTCCACCGCTGCATTCAATGCAGTGGGTGAGCTCTCACTTCTCGACCGCTCAAGTACCGTTGCCTTTCTTTGACTTTTGTATCTCAAAAAGTCATGGTTTCTGGCTCTGCTCTGTAGCTGGAACCATGCTACGGCGTCGTATCTCCATCTTATCTTCTTTCCGCCAAAACTTATCTCTCCACCAAAACTAGCAGCTTCTTCTATAGCTGCAGGATCCTGCTCCAACAGCCCCCTAACACTTACTTGTGGCTCGTCCTCGAGCCACCTGCAACGGGATTTTCCTGCTGTAGCTTCTCCTTCGCCTCCTGCTAAGTCTTCTGCAACTTCTGCCGAAGTCCTTCGACTTCGTTCTTCATTACTTGACACGTTCTCTTGGAATTTCGGTAACTTAGCTTGCTGGGCTCTCTTATCCTTTCTTCCCATAGTCACAGTTTCTCTCTCTTCGCTCTTTCTTCTTTATGAACGCTCTAGTGTTTGAGAAGTGTTCCACAGATATCCTTTCCTTTTTATCTGGGTTAGAACTTTTATCACAAGGAAAATCTATATCTTCCAGCCCTCTCAAACATTTCCTTCCATCTAGAGCCTTGTGGATGGACAAGAAGCAACCCATGAACTCCGCTCTGAGAACAAGCCTTTGTCCTCATTGTGGAAGTCTCCCCTCCGCTGGGTTTGCAGTCTTCTTCCACTTCTCTTCTCTTTGAAGTGGTATAGATCCACATGCTGCCTCTGACCCTCAAGTTTCTGTTTCAGTACCTCCGCAATCTTTCATGCTTCTCTTAGCTGATCAGATAGGTCAGCGACTTTCTCCCGTTGCTTTCTTTTTCTCATTTTTACTTTCCACCTAGCAGGAGATTTCTTCTCATCATTCTTCTGCTCTGCTTTCTTATCTTCAATGATCGGCTTGGCATTCTTCTTCTCCTTAGCAGAGACTTTGGTGACAACTTCTACTTCTGGCGCTTGACTCTTCATCCTTAGTGACTGTCTAACTTGTGTTGTACTTAATTTCACATCCCTGGGCGACGTCGTCATGGCGGATCTACGGTCACCAGGGTCAAAACGTCTCAACATGCCTTCTAGAGGTTCGTTTTTAGTCAAAATCTGCTTGGCTCAATACTCTGCGCGCACAGTGGCTTCGAACTCTGGAAGTCACTGTACTCTGTAACCTAATTGGCTCTGCACAGGGGACACTTAGCACTGCCTTGCATGGCTCTCGAGATTTGGCAACTGTACCCTTCCTACTTGAAGGATGTTTGCTTTTATGCCGAAGGCATACTACCGAACGTAATGGTTATCCTGGGTCACACCCGTTGGTCATCATAATTACCTGGATGAGACCCTACCCGACATTCTGATCCGTCATAATTGCTGAGATCTGATCACGTGTCCCTCAAAGCGTGCATATACAAGCATCGGTGTCGTTGGAGATTTACCAAATCTGGAAACATTTATTATACTGTTGCCAAATCTACGGTAGGGGATACCAGTCATTTCTTCATTAACTACCTGTCAGATAGTGACTTGACTAGCCCACTGTCGGTTGCAAACTGAGTGCGTGGCAGGGGGAAACATCTTACTGCTGCGATGCAACTCTGCATCACCTGCGCGAACAAACAGTGTCAATTTTTTTTTGACTCCTCATTCCTCATTCTTAGAAAATTTCCATCGGTGTAGACTCATTCCCGGTGCGATGCCTCCTTTCAACTACACTGGACATCTGCACCATTGCAACTGGTTAAGAGGTGGGGTGGTTATCATTATAGGTCTTAAGCCTACTGCCATTAATCCATGTGGGCAAAAGCTCCCCATTCAGCTGGCTGAGTTGAACGGCACCTCCCTCTGTGACTTGTTGTATCTGATATGGCCCTAGCCAGTGTGTCTTAAAATTCCCCGGGAACTTGATGAATCTGCTATCATAGAGGAGTACTAGGTCTCCGATCTGGAAAGTATTATTCTTAATGTGTCTGTCATGCCAAGCTTTTTCTTGGGCCTTCTGCACTTTCTGATGGAATTCGGCGATGAACATGTCTTCTTCTAAGGCAAGCAGCTGTCCTAGCCTTGGTTCGACTGTGTCTGTATGAGTCATACCGGTAATCTGAGCGATTCTTAAAATGGAAAGAATATACTCCATAGGCATAACAGCCTCCTGTCCATATACTAAGCTGAAAGGTGTGTGTCCCATGAGTTTCTTACATGTGGTCCTGTACGCCCATAAGATAGCGTTAACTCTGAGGTCCCAATCATTCCTCTGGCTATTGCAGATCTTAGTAAGAGAATTTTATAAAATCTTATGGAAGGCCTCCACTGTACCATTAGCCTGCAGGTGGTAGGGAGTGCTCTTATGGTGCTGGATCTGGAATTCTTCTGTTAATGCCTCAATAGTATTGTTCACGAAATGTGTGCCTTGATCACTCATCAAAATTACTGGGCATCCAAACCTGTTGATGATGTTTTCAAAAAGGAACTGTGCAGCTATAGCAGCATCACAATTTCTTACTGCTTTGGCCTCTTCCCATCTGGTGAGGTACTCTGTTCCTGTGATAATATATCTCGCACCAGTGTGCTTTCCTGGTGGGTTGATAGGACCCACAAAATCTATAGCCCATTTGTCAAATGCGCGCAACGTGACCTGCAGTCGTAGCGGAATTTCATCGCGTCGCGAGGGTTTTCCTACCCTTTGGCAGATATCGCAGCATCTGCAAAAGTCCTTGGTGTCTTTATGCAATGTAGGCCACCAT
>LPNX010988518.1:60848-77188 GCA_001517045.1 Pseudotsuga menziesii
CGGAATGTCCTCCTGCGGTTCCTGAATGAGCCTCTTTGATAATAGCGTATTTTTCGTGCGGCATCATGCATCTACGCAGAACTTCATCCAGACCTAACTTGTATAGGTGTCCTGCAATGAGGGTGAAGTCTGCTGCTTTAACAACCAACTGCTTCTTTTGCTGCTTTTTAAACTCATCAGGTGCTACTCTTGTGGTGAGGAATTGAATAATGTCAGCATAGTACTCATCTGCGATCTGTATGGAAAATAATGGCGCATCTGGTAGATTGTCTTCTAGGTTACTGGGCTCTTCTCCTGAGTCTAACTGTGACAAATGATCCGGTCCTGCATTCAGTCTTCCTGGTTTCACAATGATTTCAAAGTCATACTCCTGGAAGAGGAGTAACCATCTGCAGATCCACCCCCCTAACACTGGTTTATTGACTAGGTACTTCAATGTGGAATGGTCAGTAAACATTTTAAACGAGGCGCCCAATAGATAGTGCCTAAACTTCTGCAGCACATATACCATAGCTAATCCCTCTCTTTCTGTTGTGGTGTAGTTTTTTTCTGCTGTTGATAGCTTTCTGCTGGAATATGCGATGGGATGGTCAAGATCCCCTTCTCCTGGCTGTGTCAAGATGACTCCTAATGCGATGCCAGATGCATCCACATGTACATGAAATGGCTTAGTCCAGTCGGGAAATACTAAGATGGGTGCTGTAACCATCTTCTCCTTAAGTATGTCTAGACTCTGGTGGCATTCCTCATTCCATAGGAAGTTTACATCTTTCTTTATCAACTTCTCCATCGGCGCTGTAATCTTTGCGTAGCCCTTGATGAACTTTCTGTAGTACCTGGTATGACCAAGTACTGTCCTTAGTTGCTTGACTGAGTTGGGTGCTGGAAGGTTTACAATGATAGCGATCTTCACGGGGTCTACCATCAAGCCTTGTCTGCAAACAATGTGGCCCAACAAAATACCAAATGGTGCACAAAATATACATTTCTTCAAGTTTAGAGATATTTGGTACTGCCTACATTTCTCTAACATCAGTCTTAGATCTCCTATGTGCTTATCGATTAGACCAAATACAGTCGAGTCATCAAAATATACTTCTAAGAACTTATGGATGTATTCTTTAAAGACAGCAACTACTACTCTAGAAAATATAGCTAGTGCATTCTTAAGACCAAAGGGCATTACCGTATACTGGAACGAGCCCCATTTTGTTGCAAAGGTGGTCTTAGATCGATCTTTTGGATGTATTCTGATCTGATGGTATCCTGAAAACCCATCGGTGAAGGAGTAGTCCTCCTGTCCTCCCACGTTATCTAATACTTTATCAGTGAACGGTGTTGGAAATGGATCATGAAGTGATGCATCGTTGAGTTTTCATAGATCAACACAGATCTTGATGTCCCCTTTTGTTTTCTTCTCTTGCACTACCATAGGGCTAACCCATTCACTTTCCTCTACTAGCTCAATGATGCCTGCTGCTAGCATTTTATCAATTTCGTCCTTTAATTTTTCTTTGTAGCGCAGATTCAATCTATATGGGCGCTGCTTAACTATTCTAGCATCCTCCTTTAATGGTATCCTCATGACTCCCAGGTCTCCAACTATTCCCTTCATCTCTGTGAACTTGGTGGGAAATAGGTCCTGATAGTCATGTAGCAGATCTGCAATCTGTCCGACTGTTTCATCGTTCCAGTAGTCTCCAATAGAGGCAAATTTAGGTTCTGCGTCTATGCCAATATTGATCTTTTTAATCTTGATGGGCTCAGTGATTGCTGGAATCTCTATCTGTGGTCCCTCAACATCGCGAGTCCCTTCTGACTCTGGAATGTTGGTGTTGCAAGGGTCCTCATCCTCCTCCTCATTGTCTGGCTTTGTTGCAAAGTTATAGCATTCTAGCGCATCTTGCAACTGGGTGGCCCACTCAGGTTGAGCCTGCACTGAGATGGTACAATCCTCAAATATCTTGATCTTGATTATGTCTAGGGCCTGAGCAACACTTGGATGTTCTGATTCAAACAAAAAAGGTGAGTAGGAAGCTGTCTGTCATAAGTGACCATGTGGTCATCCCCTTACGCAGCTCGGTCTCTATATACCAATTCCTTGGAACTGTGTCCAATGTGCGAATGAATCTGTGAACCCATTCATCCTCTGGAATGTCCGACTAGTTCTGTTCACATGTCTGAATGTGTACCCTGGGGTCAGTTTCTCCTGTGTACTTCTGCTGGACATACTCTCTGTCATCAGAAAATCTGATCGCCATCAGTCTTTCTATATTATCCCATGATGCGATATTCTCTTTATGTGCATACCACCATCTTGTAGGTGTAGCTCGAACTGCAAGGTCCATAGCTGCGATCCTCTGTTCATAAGGAATTTGTTGCTCAAACTGTTCAAAAAAATCCTGGATATCTGTCAGAGCATGATATGATGGAATCTCAGCGGTCTCTGCACCAATCCACCGTAGTGACTTACTGATAAATGCACATCTGCACGCTGAGACTTCGTAAAGTCTGTTTTGCCAGTTTTCTAGACCAACATCATAATCCGATGCGCATGAGCTGTCGCATTGCCAACTAATGTTCCCTTCTGTGGTTGGATTGATGTAGTCACTCTGGTCCGTAGTCATCTGGTAGAGACTATCGATGTTATGTGCCTCCTCCTCTGCTCGGATAGGTTCGATATATCTAGGACCTTGGTAAGGATCCAGCGGTGCGATGACCCGGATCTGCGCATCCTCAAAGGTCATTTGTCTTCTCTTTAGGTCAATGACAGCTTTGCTACCAATCGCCCAATCAATACTTAATAGTGTTGGATATGGTTGACTGTCGCCAATGATTTCTATAACCTCGAAGTCCGCAAAAGTATGAACTCTGTCAATATCAACTGGCACCTGCGGTAGTTGACCCAATGGTGATACTCGCTACTGATTAGCTAATATCAAGTGGATAGGTGATAGGGCTAACTGAGGGCTACCCATCTATTCCCATGTCTGTTTAGTCAGAACATTCACCTATGAGCCCAGATCTAAGACGACTTCATCCATTTCAAACTCACCAATCTGCGCTGTGAATTTCATCTCTCTTCCGGTCCTTGTATGTCTTGTAATATTATCGACAGCGCGGTGTGCACTGCCCGATAGAGAGGGTTACTGACACTGATCTATCATGTGCTGTAGCTCACCGACAGCTTTGTCATTTCTCAGGAGTTTCAAGCAGCTGTGTAGGAAGGATTGTACACTTCATGTTGATTCCTCCTCGTCGCATCTCCCCGATGTGGTAGCCTGCTATGCCTGCTCAGAGCTATCGCCACAAGGTGCTTGTTGTGGTACGCTCCTAGATGGCGGTACCTACAATCCTGATAGTGTAGGTTCATCAAAGGAATCCTTGGCTTCATGAAATGTCTCTTTATTCTATTGTAGGTCGAGTGCTGTTGCTTTGCTAGGAGCTCTGCGCACCCACTCCTGGCTTGTGTTCTTTCTGGTCTGCTGCGATGTGCCACTGGTGGAAGCACCGCTCCGAGTCACAATATTGACTCTTGGTTCTGGTTCTACATGCTCAGCAACAATAAGCTGGATGTTCTAATGTGCTGCTGGCTTAGGGTTTTTGATCTTATATATCAATATAGGGCACTCCTCTATAGTATGATCATAAGATTTGCAGTAGTTACAAGTAGTAGTGGCGTTCTGACAGTCCCTAGCATAGTGTCCTACAACTCAACAATTATAACAAGTGATTGGCCCACGACCTTGGCCAAAACCTCCTCCTTGGCCAAAGCCTTCTCCACGTGCAAAGCATCCTCCTCGTCCTCCGTAAGCCTGATCCAACTGAGGTCCTGCTACTGGACCTTGTGTGTCTGCTTGGACTCTGTACACATCATGTTCTCTATCTAACATGAGATCATAGGCTCGGCAGTCCTGTTCCTCATGCCCGACGGATTTACAGAAGACACAGTATAGGTTCTTAGGTGTCTGTACATACTTCTGAAGCAAAGGGCATTGCTGAGGTGGATGTCCTTGTGTTTTACATATTTCACACCATGGCCCTTTTGTTCATGGTAAGGGGTTAGGAGCCCCTGACGCTAAATATTATGAAAAGACTGGACAGTTGTCTTTGGTATGACCCTGTGCTCTACACTTTATGCACCATATGTCTTGCATAACCTCTTTCCCTTTCTTAAGTTCGTGTATCTGTAACGTGAGGTTGGCTAGCTAGTCCTGTAGAGTTGTCATGCCTGTACCAGTTTCTGCTAGAGGTGAAGCCTCTAGTTTCATTGCCATCTCCAGCGCTTCATCTTGAGTAGTGAGTTTCTGCTGCATTAGTGGCACTCTGATGTGAGGGAGCAATGCTGCAATAAACCATTCCTTATGCTGCTCTAGCGCAAACTCAAAACTTACTTGGTCTATAAGAGCTTTGAATTTCTCGTCAAAGTCCCATACTGACTCTGATGGTAGCTGCTTAATATCCTTAAGCTCTGTAATGCACTGAGACTCAGACTTAGTTTTCTTAAACTCTTTCATCATGGCGTTCTTGACTTGGGAAAGTGTCTTGGGTAATGTAGTATACTTTATGTACCATGTCAAGGCTCTGTCTCTGAGTGTGGTGACCAACTGTACAAGTTTAAGGTTATCATCATTGATTGTTTTAATGGTCCACATGGCTTGGCATAGGAACCAATGCTGTTCCGGGTCTTCTGCTCCTGTACCTTTAAAAATAGGTAGCTTCATATCGTCTCCCATTCTATTTCTCTATGGTGGGTTCTGAATGACTGTGTTACTACCACTCAGCGGTGTAGGTAAAGGTGATGTAGCGGGAGTAGGTACTGTCTGTGAACTACTAGATGGAGTACCTACGGGGTTATTCTGAGTCCCTATATGTTTCTGTGGAGTATAGGGGTGGTAAGGGATACCCCCCTCTGGTTCTTCTGTGGTGCTAGGGCTCTGTTGTCTAATACTGTCTGAACTGTCTTCAAATACAAGAGAGCTAAAATCTACTTTATACTTCTTTCCACTACGTGTTCGTCCAATGTCATCAAAATCACTTTCAAACTCTTGTGACATTACTATCTTTACTTATTCATCTGAGATTAGATCCATTGTTCCTTTTTCATATAGTAGCATCTTAAGGGACAAGTTTAGAGATCTTAGGTACTTACCGCGATATCCTCTGAAGAAGTATCGTTCGGCTTCGCTGAAGCTCTTTCTCTGGTCAACTGCAAATTCTGTAACAAATCCATCTAGCACACTGGTAAGCCAGAAGTCCACTGCTCTCGTAATCGGATTGTCAAGTTTCTGCACGGTCTGAATCAGCTCCAGTGTCCAGACAATGTTTCTTTTCTTCTTGAATGTGTTCCTATCTATCAACTTGGATAACCAGTCGAAAATATTGTTTCCATAGGTTGCAAAAAATATAGCATGTATATCTGAAGTGATATGCTTTTCTAACCAGGCCTCTGTGCTCAGATTAAGGCTTCGATTTTCTTTCTTGGAAAACTCCCTTAAGTCTAAATCCAGCCACTGGTGAAATTCTTCCCTGGTAGGATGCCAACAAAACATTAACTCCCAGTCATTCAAATTGGCAACGGAACCATTTGTTGATTGCATGGCCAGACCCAGGTTTACTATAATCAACCAAAAACACCCCTAGCTCACTGTCCCTTTCGGCGACAGACTGCACAGCGGCCTGAAGTCTCACCCAAAGTGATTCTAATGGGTTGGCCAAGGACTCAAGTGTCTTGGACCAGGTTCTGTCGCAATCCTACTTGCGGCTCGCAGCTCTTCTGGCTGCAAGATCTCCCTCTATGTCTGTGCGTCGCGCGACCTCTTGCTCACGTCGCGCGATCCCGTTGTCACATAGCTCTTCTAGCCATGGGATGTTCCTTTACACCACCATGTAGTCCTTCTCTATGATGCACACTTCCCTTGACTTGCGATATCTCCAGCTTTACCGCAGCACCGCGCACCGTGCGACACGCAGCTCCTGCCCAACGTGAAGTCCTCAACCTGCGGTATCGCGCACCGCAGCTCCTTCGCCGGTGCGGTATCACCTCTCTGTGATATCCTTCCTCCATGGTTTAGCGCACTTAGTGTTGCTCGTGTCGACGTGCAAGACTTAACAATCAAAGCTATTCAATACTGCACCCAGTAACTGTTTACGCAAAGCATAAGTGAAACACATACACCATGCCAAAGGCTTTTAACTTATGATTATCCTTCTGTGCCATGGTGAACTGATTAATACATTCATCTATTAAACTGCAAACAAAGTCCATGAAATAACTGAGCAATGCATAAGTAAACATAACACATAAACCAGTCGCATAACACATATTTTAACGTGGTTCACCTCCAGGATGGAAGTTACGTCCACAGAACTGTGTTTTCTATTATAGCTCAAAGGGAAGGTAAAATACAGTTCTGCTGCACCGCATATGCAGCTCAAGATCTTCTCTCTTCGATCTCTCTTCTCTCTATATTGCTTTCTTACAATATACTCTTCCCTCTTAGTTGATCCCTGTGGATCGTTACATGCATGCTCTATAATCCAGCTACTGGTTTCAGTAAGATTGCTACAGCTAAGACCAGAACCAGAGCTCAACTTTTACAACAGTCTACTTATCCTTATTGCCTATTTTAATCACGACTGTCTACTGTCTACCCAACCAACTAGCTAACATTTTTCAATACAAAATTACATTCTTTTATAAGCAGCCCGAAGGTCTTGCATTTACAACACTGTGGGCCTGTCCCAACAGTAACCCAAACCCTAATTACTAACAGTCGGTCCTCTCTGTCCTTGAGGTAGCCGCTTCCCGTCACACCACAGCTCTCTGCAGCCTTCCATGCTTCCCGGCACTGACCATGGGTACTATGCATCGCTTCTCTTTTATGTCCTTCATCTTCAATGCTTGAGCCTCGTTGCTCCTTCTTGTTTATGAGGGTCGCTGAGCCCTCCTGTCTTCCGCTGCTGCCTTCAATGCAGTGGGTGAGCTCTCCCTTCTCGGCCGCTCAGGTACCATTGCCTTTCTTTGACTTTCGTATCTCAAAAAGTCATGGTTTCCGGCTCTGCTCTGCAGCTGGAACCATGCAAAGGCGTCGTAGCTCCGTCTTATCTTCTTTCTGCCAAAACTAGCAACTTCTTCTGTAGCTGCAGGATCTTGCTCCAACAAGACACAAGTTATTTTCCTCAGGGAAATCATAAAGGAAAAAAACCTGCAACTTCCTCAGAGATAGAATGAACACCAATAGCAAAAGTAAAACCTGAAAACACAAAGATGATCTTCTAACAGTAGTTGTCTGTTTCTCTGATCCCAACTTCTTCTCTCTCACTCATGCACCCCAGTTGAACGAGAGTGTCTGTGTGTAGAAATGAGGAAAGCCTCACTTCTATTTATATTCTTCCATTCACTTTATGTCCACTCCAATAATTCATCCTCACTTAACAATTACTTACCAGGGCTGACTTCTCTAGCAGAGTCTAATAACCCTAGTGTCCCACAACTGTGGGGACTTTGCCCTCTGATCAACAAGGAGGGTTAACCTTAACTCAATTGTGGGGACTTTTTCGCCAAATTACAATGGAGGGTTAACCTCAATTACTTTACATGACTTTTTTACATTATTGATTCTCCCGATAGGAACATCGAGGTATGACATGACTCAATTACATTACAGATACTTCTCGATAGGAACATCTGGGTACAATACATAAGATATACAAGTGAATACATTCCAAAGTTACAAATACATAAACACCTCCCACTATAGCTAAACATCTAATAGGTCTTATAGAAAAGATAGATTGGAAGACTTTAATATGATTCTTTTTTGAAAAGCTCGAAACCAAAACAACTATTTTCATCCTAAATTGACCAACACGTCTCCTTTTGTTGATTCAATTTATATTTTTATTGAGTCAAAGTATGATATTGATACCAACCAAAACATTTCTATTAGGAGATCCAAAAATATATATGAGATGAGAACATAAATGTCTAGGTACACACTAAAATACATTTTTTCTTTATATGACACTTGGTCATCTTCCTTGCATGATGTTAGGATTGAATTATCCTTATTCTAAAGCATTATTTTGTGGGTATATTCTTCCTTGATTTTCACTTGAAAATAACTAGACCTTGAATCAATATTAAATGAATCTTCCCCTCTCATTTGGTCATAAAGGTCATTTATTCAAGTTAAAGGCCACTTTTTCTTCACAATAAACTTGTTAAGTGCTTATAATCAATATACAATTTGAGAGTTCCATTCTTACTTTTCATAAATAGTGCTAGTATACAATTTTAGATTTCCATCCTTACTTTTCATAAATAGCAATAGTGCTCCCCATGGAAATATGCTTCGCAAAATGTACTTATTTTCCAGCAACTCTTGCAAATCCATTTTCATCTATAGTATTTTTGGGGTTCTCATTTTAGAAGGAGTCTTTGAGACCATTACATCTCTTAGCACAATATCAATTGTGAAATAAGTGTCCCTCTTTGGATGAATTCATATAACTTCATTAGGGAACATATCATTGAATTCTTGTAGGACATGACAGTTCTCCAACTTGGGACCTTTATCTCCTACTCTGTCTATTGGTGCAAATTTGAACCTGAGTTCTTATGCATGGGCAAACAAAAGCACCATTTTAGTATAGTGTTTTGTAATTTTCAATCTCTTGAAGGGTAAGGTCTCACGTGGATCACATCCAAGACCAGTGTGTGATAGGAATTGGTTAACTCTAAGGATACATATATGGAATTTTTTATCATTCATGTCACAAAAGTATTCATCTCATAGTATTGCAACATCATTCATCTAAAAAATTACACAACATTAACATATATATTACTCACAACAAACAAATAATAAGCACATAATAGATAAACACATAGTAGGATAATTCAAGTACAAATGTGGATTCAAATACGATTCGATACCGAAAAAATACATAACGAAAAAATCAAGTACGAGAAAAATACGAGTAGGTTGCTTCTAGATTTAAAAAACATATTTTTCAAACTTAATTTTTTTTTAAAATATACATAAACCATTCAATATTTATATAATAATGTGTTTAAAAATTAAATTCTAACAATATTAAATAATTAAAATATCAAACAATAAAACAAATTGCTAATAATATATTCCAAAAAATATTACCCTACTAAAATCTAATATTATAACTAGTGACTAAAATTTAGATTAAAAAATAAACCTAAATTAAATCTAATTTAATATTTGATATTTATAATTAAAGTAAAACAAAATATATATAATAAATTTTAAAGCTTTAAACTTTTAAAATCTAAAACTAATTATGAATGAAGTATCAACAAAATTAAAAATAAAACAACTAGAATTTAAATAGTTCTTATTTTATAATATGTGAAAAAAATGTAGGCAAATTTACCGTGTTCGTATTATGCCGAATATTCGGCAATTTTTGAAATACTTCTAAATTTCCGTACAGGAAATTCCAATACAACAAAATTATGCTGCTATGGATAAACATATTCAATATAGAAAATTGAGGGCCCCAAAAATCCTTCTTCATTATAGAATATTAAATTCATAACATCATAGATCTATGGCCTTACAATCACCGTGGAATCACCCATAATGGAATATCCAAACATATAAACAAAGCCCAAATACCCACAAACCATATGCATTATTCTTTATTGTGACTCTGTCTATATTTGTTCTTTGTTTCTCTGCTTTTCTTCTTGATCATTCACATCTCCTACTTCAGTGTCTATCTCTTTCTCTTTCCTTATGATTCCCTTTATACTTGTAGGGGTGGGTCCAAAATGATTACTTTCATTAGCATCTTTTCCGAAACTCCTGTGCTTCCTTCTATGGTCTCTTCTTTCTCCTTTTTGGGTCCTATAAAAAATGAAGGATACAACAAGATATGACCATAATTTTTGACTTACTGTTGAGTAAATATTACTGTATTTCTCATCCTTGGACATCCTTTGTTGCTGACTCTTCAAACGAAGGAGCCAACTATGGTACTAAACAACATCAAGGTGTATTTCTTTTGCTACTGAAAAACATCAATAATAAACTACCATATGTGGGGCACTTAATAAAATTGACATATGTTGGGAGTATATACCATGTCCTGGAGAAATATTGTCTCACCCCTGGTTGTGGCATTATAGAAAGTAGGACAATCTAATGTTGTTTCATCTTTAAAATATTAAATACTAATGACATCTTTGGAAATTTCATCATGCTAGGAAACATGCATAGCACTCCTTGAATGAGAGACTAAATTCCTTAATAATCCGTACCATTTAAGTATACTAATAAGGATATTAAGAAATGAGGCTAGAGAAACCACCATTAGCAACAGTGCCAAATTTTTCATCTCTTAGAACACCCATCCGGACAACGTTAGGAAAGGAAAACCTGTCATTGCTTGTTGCACCAAGGGCCAACATATTTTATTAGGTAGTAGTGGAAACAAGGGGCTTGAGAGAGTGAGATGTGTCTTGAGTGCTATCACATATGGGAGATAGTTTTATAGAATGGAAAAGCTTGAGCTACCTAGTGGTATTCATCATGACATTAGGGTCTTTTGCATAGGTTTACTCATCAAAACCTTCTTCTATTGTGGAATTTGTATGAGAGGATTCAATGAGGTGGTTTTTATAGAAAAAAATGAGCACAATCTGAAAAAAGAAGAAAAAATCATATAATAACACGTGGCCCAAACAAATGAGCTAGTGGGACTATATGCATGTCTAGAATAGGGTGGGGCATGCAAACAACATTTGCAGATAGAGGGTGATGAACAAGTGTGGATGGTTTCATTTTTATATAAATATCGGTATTCAATGAGGGTGGAATTTCACGGTGTGTGGATTCAATGGATAAATGATCCATTGGGGATCTAGTGATAGGTGAAAATCATGATTATTGCATCTACATAGATAAAACATAGTAGTTTGGTAGAAGGAATGTCATAAGCATACATGTAAGGCATGAGTAATCATGAGTGATTGAACTATGTAATCACACAGATCGGACAATAGGGTGTTTAATAGTGTTATGAATATAGGATGACAAAGAATTATGATTATGAGCTGCCAAATGATATGAAGCAACTTAAATTGCACATGAGCATAATACAATTGGATAGGACCACTAAAGTGATTTTATGCAGCACTAAAGACAATTGAATTAAAGTATGGGTTCCTCCTCGAACACAATGGTTCTAACTAACTACCAACTAACTGAATTGAAAGAAACAACTAAGAACCTAAAATAGAAAAAAAAACTAGACTAAAAATGAACCTAACTCCTAGCTAACTCACTCATGATAGTATAAGTGGCATGTTGTGGAATTACTGATAAAAATAGTAGGGATTTAGGTGTGTTCCATTCATCCATCCTAGATGTAGGATATCATCTAGTTGCACAAGTTTTGAAGCAAGTGAATACTTGATTTTTGTAACAATAAATGGTCCCAACCAATGCATATTTAGCTTTCCTTCATGCTTCGTGAATTTGAGTTCATAGAGTAGCACTTTGTCACCTTTAGTGAATTAATTCTGCTTGATGTGTCTATTGTGTGATGCCTTATGTCACCCTTTTTCCATTGTTGCATGATAGTATGCTAGGAACCAATATTATTCAAGTTCCATCATTTTCACAAGATGTTCTGCAACTGATTCTTCCTCTATCATGTGTGTTGCATGTGCAATGTAAATACTTGGAACTATGAATTTTGTGGGAACTACTACTTCTCTTCAATAAACCAACTAGAATGCAATCTACTTGTGGATATTATTAGAAGTAGTCATGTATGCCCATAATATTGTTGGAATCCATTCATCCCAATCATACCTATTTGCAAAACCGACTTTGGTAAGTCCATTCTCCAAAATCTTATTGAAAGCATCAATAGTGCCTTTTTCCTAAGGGTGATATGGATTTCCTTTATGGTGTTGAATTAGAAATTAACTTGTCAACTCTTTAATAGTTTTTTTTCAAGAAGTGTTGTCCTTGATCACTTGTAAGAATTATGGGACATCCAAGCTGACTAATAATATTTTCGAAGAGGAATTAATTCATTGTTTCTATAAAGCAATCATGAACTAGTTCTTCTTCGACCCATCTTGTTAAGTAGTTTGTTACAGTGATATTGTAGCATGATTTAGAATGCTTCAATAGCTGGTTGATAGGTCCAAAAAACTGATCCCCCATTTTTAAAATGGTTGCAAATACCTATCTAGATGAAGGGGAAGTTTGTCATGACAAGATAGTTTACCAACCTGTTGATAGACATCACATTTCCTAGCATACTCCTTGGTTTATTTGAAAATTGTAGGTCACCATAGTTTATTTGGAGCACCTTCCTTCCTGTATTTCTTTCTCCAACATCATGGCCACTCACAACACCAACATTCCCTTTCCCATTAAATTATTTGGAATTAATTATTTAGTATGCATCGACATAAAATCCCATCAATTCCCAATTTATAAAGTTGTCCCATGATCAATTGATATTTCAATGCTCTAACAACCAAATGATGTTTTTGTGTTGCAGAATAATCATCTTGATCCTTTCATATGGTGAGGCCCACAATGCAATATCCTCCAAATGGTCCATAATGGATTATATCCTAAAAACTACCGCCTTAGGTAACTGGTCATCAACAGGCTCATCAACTTCACCAAACTCTATTCATGATAGATGATTAGGTCCATGGTTATGTTTCTGGGGTTCTACAATTACTCCAATGGAGAATTCTCGGAATAAGAGTAACAATTTGTAGATTCACCATCAAGAATATGATTTTTGACTAAATACTTTAGAGATGAGTGCTTGGTAAAAAATTTAAAGTTCCCTCTCAACAAGTAATGCCATAAATTTTGCAATGCATAAATCATATCCAATCCTTCTCGCTTAGTAGTTGTGTAGTTGTATTATTCTTGCGATAGATTTCTATTGGAAAAATAAACTAGATGAATCATCCCGCTTTATCCTAGTTGGGATAATATGGCACCAAAAGTGATCCTTGATGCATCAACATGTACATGAAACTCTTTTTTCCATTCAGGAAATGCTAGGATCAAGGTTTTTACCATTTTTTCTTTAAATGTTTTGAAATATTTTCACAATCATTGTTCCAATTGAAATTTTTTTCTTTCTTCAATAAATATTCCAAGGGAGCAGTAATGGATGCATAATTGCACATGAAGCTTTTGTAGTTCCTTGTATGTCCCAAGGTGGATCCATGGGGGGTTCACTTAGTGAAATTGTTACATAGAACAATCATTCATAGGATATTAAAGAATATCCCTAATTTCATTAAATATTGGAAAATGCCTACTAAAATTGTATTGTTGAACCCCCCTCCTAATATACCTTTCCAATTAAAAAAACCCCGAGTTTCACCAAATATTGTAGGTATGCATTTTTATCCACGTGCCCCAAATCTCTGTAAGTCTTGAAATATCTCTCAATATCTCTACAATCAAATCCATACTTTCCACTACATGTAAAAATTCAAAAAATAAATCATTAGAAACATATACATGGTATCATGACATCTCTTGAAAATGAAAAATGTATAACTAGAGTAAAAAATGATGACATGTATATTTAAAATTTAAAATTGAACAACTACAATAGAGCATAAAATATTTCCATGTTATATTTATGTTAGACATGTATTAAAAATTTTCCAGGTTAGACCAAGGGTGATATAATGGCATGATTGCATGGTTTTGCATGTCAAATAATGAAAATTGGTCATTAGTGCATGCTTGCAAACTAATATGAATCCTCTCATTGGAAAATTTGTCCCAATAGAAACATTAGGGTATAATTATGGATTAGTGCATAGAGGAAGGATTATATGGTAAAGAAATTATGTAGGTGGAAATGAATATGGAATTTCCTTAAAGTACCCATTTTTAAGGGGTATGGGAAATGAGGTTTTCTTAGGACAATGAGGCAGTTCATCCAAATGGAATCATTAACTCAAGACTATAATACTAGTGTAATTGTATGGTTTGGTGCATTAAGGAAGGGTATTTTCAACTAATGAACAGTTCAGGGATTCAATCTGTGGATTTTAACATTAATGCACCCAAATATAAGGTAAATTTGTCATGAACCCAATCCTAAATATAAGACATGCACACTTGATTCAATACTGGTTAAATACTATGATAGGGGATTGAATTAGGGGTTTGGCGCCTAGAGGAAGAGTATCCTCACCTAAGGATTGCACTTTGAACCACCCATGTCTAAAGGATATTGACCATGAACATTACTCTTCACAATGATGCTCAACACCTCTTGTTCTTAAAATATGGAAAGGATGCACTCATTGGTAAAATTCACATTAACCATTTGAGTGTCACTAGGAATAGGGAGAGGGATACATTTGATCAACCCTTATAACGTGAAATGACGAAAGAGATATCAGACAAAGAGGGAATCATTGGCATACATAAGGAATGATTGGCATACAAGAGTGTTATCCTCTTCATGTAAAGATACTATAGATGGTTATTTGGATCTATTCCATTGTCTAAGGTTGAAATGTATGATATAAAATAATATAATTTCCTATGGGAGCATGGGATATGTGTTGTACCCAAAATAACCACATATTCTCTACATAGGGATATTTGACCTATGCGTGAGATATGATTTCCATTTTTTAGCTATATCACATCGGACATTCTTATCAATTTATGTGACATGGTCCATGGACAACATATAAGGTCTTATGCAATGACATTCACTCTTTTGGATGATGGTCCAAGTGAAGTCCCTCAAGCAATCACATAATCCCTAAAGAGAATACATGTATACAAGTTTGATATTGTAGGCACATGAAGGTTTACTTCTCTAGTGATGAGGGAAATTTGAGGTCATAATCCATTGTAACCACACATGCCTTAAATAAAGAATATTTGATTTACATGTTTATTATGGAGGTGATTCCAAGGTTTGATGCACTATGGATAATTCTAGTGTTAGAATCCATTGAACAGGGAAAAAATATAGGGTATTATACCCCATGTAGTTTATCCTTGGGGATCACATGCAATGCATTTGGCCAAAGCCACCATATAAGCTCTGCATAGGGAATCTTTGTCTTGTGAGCAAGATAAGTGGAAATTTTGGTCTTTAAAACACCAAGGTAGTTATACTTTAAGGTATATTTTATTCTTTAAAGTATTTGAATGGTGAACACTGCTCAAATCATTTCTTGTAAATTATCAATTTTAATTTTGTAAAATGTGTTATTTATTATGAATTATGATATAATTATAGTCACTGACCATAATATTTCAACACTAGTGGTTATCATTGGCATACAAAGAGGGAATCAAATGAACCCAATTTATTCAAGTGGAAATAATTACAGATTGGTTGAAGAATTAGAAAGATGTTAAATAATTCATAAATTAAATGGAGAATTACAAAATGGTAGAATAATTACATCTTGGATTCAAAGTTTGTGGTTGTATCTTCTCTAGGAGTGCGATCACAATCACATTCTACCTCTATTGACTGCTGGTTATATCAAAGTCATGTTGTGGAAGAAATGGATGCTCATAGACTAGTTTGGGTTGTTTATACGATGTGTTATAAAACAAGCATGCATTTTTGTCCTACATAACGTGTGCACATTTTTTTTTACAAAACACATGAATGTTTCCTTTTCCTAGCCTGCATGTCAACTAACTTTTCATGCTTAGGCTCCTCTACTGCTAGTACCAATGAATTTTCATGAATGTCAACTGACTTTTCATGCTTGTGTTTTTTCCAAAACTTCAACTACACCAAAAGGATCCCTCAACTTCATGCAAGCACCCAAGAGATAAATTACTTCAGGATAAATTGTGATTGATTGAAGGATGAGACCTTTATATTTATTTATAGAAAGAATAAATATAGCAAATATTGAATAATCACACATAATTTATAGATTGTAAATGAAACTCAATTAAATAATATGGAAAATAGTCATAAAAATTGATTCCAATGGATTTGAAGATGGTAAGTTCATTGTTCATTAACTTGATTCAATGATTCAAAATATTGAAAACCAACCTCCCTCATGTGACCTTTAGTTGTAATTTAATTTTTAATATTTTAGTTAATGATTATTTTTTTCTCAATTGGGTGTGTGCAATCAAATGAGGGTCTCTTTTGACACACTAGATGCAATAGAAAAATTAAAAAATAGGCATCCATCAACTTACATGGATATTTTGAGACACTTACACAATGAATCTTGTGATGAGTAAAAAAGATTAAATGTAGGAAATTGAATGATGTTTCCAAATATATATATA
>LPNX010988518.1:80981-95891 GCA_001517045.1 Pseudotsuga menziesii
TTCCTGAGACATTATGTTAAATTTAATGCTAAGTAGGATTGTTGACTCAGCAGAGTCAACAGAATTGGAATGTAATTCAGAATATTTTTATTAATAATAAATAAATTATGGAGACAACAGCATCAGAGAGTTGTTAAAAAGAGGTTACTGGTCAAACTGGTGGATGGAACTAGGTGGAAGGCATTAGACAAGTGGCAGCATCCTCAAACACTTCCTAAGTTGCAGGTGGAAACTTCAATACATTTGGGTTCATGATCCCCCAAGAAAGTGGGATCAAAGCAGGTGGCTCATTAAATGATAGTTAACCCAAAAAGACCTAGGCAATCTTTTAAAAAGTAATCAATGAAGAGAGTTGAGGCTGCTCAGATTTTCCAGAGAGAATTCATTCAGGTGAATGTTATTCAGGAAATCCATTGAGGAAAGAGGGAAAAACAGTAAGGAAGTTGTGGGAAAGGATTGCTACAGTAACTTGTTTTATTACAGCTTGGTAGCTGTGAGAGTTTACTGAAGAGTTCTGAGTTAATACTGAGTTTGAAGACTGGTATCTGACTTTGTTGCACCTATTTCCAGCCAGGGAGACCAGAATAAGCTCGGGGGTCCTGAGAAGCTGATGTCTGAGCACACTCCAGGAGTTGGTAGGGAGGAACGGCCTCCCATTGCTGTTGTTGTCCCAGTTTAAACAGGTTTTGTTACTGATCTAATTATGTTTTAATGGGTATGAATGAATGAATGTTATGTTTTTATTATATGACAGAAGAGTTAGCTAGTTTAGTAATATGAATATCTCAGGTTATCAGTAGTTAATCTGTTGATGAAATTAAAGAAAATTACTGTGTTTTTCCACATCTGGGTTCACTAGACCGTACTCCAGCACAGTATCTCGGTATTGGGAAGTAGTATTCTTCTGAACCGAGCTTCTTATTTAGTTACTTCCAGTAACTACAAGTGTCTTACAAATTCATAAGTTATTTTCTTATAGTCTTAAAAAAGCTACTTCCTAGTACTGTATTTTTGTTCCAGTAAATTCTACTGTAAAGGAAAGATAGTAGAAGTTAGATTAGAATTTATACTATTTTACTATATAGTTTCCTTCCTTGTATTCAGATAATTTCATTTCTAAAAATAAACTCAAAGCAAGAACAAGTTACAGAGCTATCATTCTTATTTTTCAGAATAGAATTATGTTAATATTTGTACTTACAGAACATTTATAAGTAAACATTCTAACTAAGAAAATAAACTAATTACAGCAGACCATAGAAAGTATAGTATAAACTACAGAAGATTCAAATAATAAATACTATTTCCAAAGTATTATAAAATAAACTGAGTGAATACTCTAAACAAATATTAATATGTGTGCTCATAAGATAATCGTAGATAGAGATAAAATTAAATGCTGAACTTATATAAATACTATCATAACTAAGAAAGTAATTAAATTATAAAAGGAAATAGACAGTATGGTGTAAATTACACCAAAGTTAATTAATAAGTATTTTTATAGATAAACTGGTGGATTTACACTCAGGTTATTAATACAGAAACTATATTATTCACAAAAAGTTATGGTAGTAATTATACTAGTAATTTATTTTATGCAATACAAGAATATTGTTATTATTAACATAGAGAGTATTCTGGTACCTTGTAAGTAAATCTTAGAAATATTTATACTGTAAATTTGAATTACTTATTATCTAAGTTATAAGTGAAAATTTACTGACAGTACCAAGATAAATAAATAAATACAATATATAAAACCCTATATTATTATCAGGGTATAAACAATATAACATTTACAATTTCCTTATTAATAAGAAGATTAAATTATAAACTAGATAATAACACTTAATTTTCAGTATAGAAATTAAATGTTTATCTATGCAAGAAGAAAAGACAGAAGTACAGGATGCTCGGCAGTCGAGCTTAAATGTTTTAAACCTCATCAGTAACCCTAATGTGACAGATGCCTTCTTAACTTAAATTTTATTTAACATTAAAAGAAGCAAGAACAATATTATTATCCTTCATTGCCATTTAGGGTTAAGCCCTATAAAATCCAATTTATTTACAAGTAAATCAATTAATGGTAAAACTAAAAGTATTTTACTTACAGATATGTTTATAAGAATAAAAATTAAACATAATCAGCATTCGAAACTTTTATAACGTAAGCAAGGAAAGAATGCAGGAGATATTGCAATAACTAATTACAGGTATAATAACCCAGGGTAAACACCCAAATCTTTACAAAATACACAAGTGTATTGACTACAAATAAAATCCAGTGCAGTAGTAATACTCACGGCATTAACAAAAAAAACTTACACGAAGGCTTACAACTTGTTCATTTTTTTATATAAACACAATAATAATTACAACAAGATTTTACACTCACGGTCGAAGCTGGAGAGCTCTACGTGAGAGCTAGGGTATAAACCCCGATGCATAACATTAAAACAAACAACTAAAAACCATGAAGGTCAAACAGGGTCGCAACGACCAACCCATTGCAATCCTTTAAGGATTCACACAAGGTGAACAAGCCGTGGAGAGACCAGGGCTTACCATGGCCCGAAATGCCGTAACCCTCATTCCTTTTGTAGACAGAGGAAAGCAGCAAGTAGACCTACAAAACCATTTCGCAGCTGATTGTTAGTTACTATTTTAATGCAAAAGAAATGTATTAACAGTAATGTTAGCTTCGACTTTAAAGAAAAACGAATACAATTTGTATACCTTAGCAGCGGATAATTCCACACAGTGATGCCACGACCAGCCTGAGCATTGAACCTGCAAATCGACGTCAAAGGAACAACAGTGATAACACTCTCCACCACTGACAACAAAAGAAAGCCCAGTAAATCATTGGACAGGGCAAAACCCTACGACTGCAACATTTTATCCTGGCAAATAACCCACCGTCTACATACAGCATAAGCCACGTTCCATTGAAGGAGGAATCACTCTCTTAGGGACAAAGAAGGGTAAATATTGTCACAAATCAGAGCTCAAATTAAACAATGGGGATCGTAGAGACAAACAATGAGTCTTTCAACACCCTAACCTCCCACACAATGCAGTAGCTGAGCTCACGAATAGCTGGAGCAGCAGGAGGACTGATGGCAAACAAATACAACAAAAAAAACGGACCAGGAGGGTTTGCAGAGCGGCCAGAGGCCGAGGGCAATGAAGAAATGATAAGTAGGGTTAAGTCAACAGTTTTATAACGCTAATGCATGGCTGAAACGCGACCATGTAGTACTTAAAATACTTTCCATGTAGTCGGTAAAACTCTAAAGTTCCACGACCTTGTCCTTTGACTAATCTATGAACCAAATCATCACGTGGAGATCCCATAAGGTGGTCTTTATACCATAGTATAACCTGCGTTATGTTATCAACCACACAACATTAGATTATGGTTATAAAATTTGCATTATAGATATTGTTCCTTATTAGTCTCATATATATATATATATATGTATGGAGAATTGTTCAAATTCTAAGAAGTTATAATAGCATGGAATAATGTTAAAGTCATGGTTGTTTATATACTTACCACTATATTGCCAATAGAATTAGTCTCAAGTGAAAGTAAGAGACATATTATTTCTTTAAAATCTATAATTAGTGGTAATTTAATTATGTTAACCATTAATTTGATTTTTGGCTTAATCTAGTCCTCATCATTGCTACTTGTTAATAGTTTAGCAACCTATTTGATAGTCTTAGAATCTTGGTGGTGACAATTAGACTTTTGTCACTTTCTAAGCTCAAAAATTTATCAAATATTTTATAAGTTAATGTATGATAGGTAGCTTGATTATGTTTAACCTTGTTTGCTTGATAGTAAAATCTTGAAAATTCATTAAGGGGTTAAATATGATAAGTCTAGGACTGATCTTAAAAGCGTTTTGATTTCTATCCAAATGTCAATCTTGGAAATAGAGTAGCATTCCAAGGCAGTGTAAAACCCTAAATTTATGAAGAGAAGACTTGTGTCAAACAATAAACTTGTAAATGCTCAAAGTAAGAAAAGTATAAATTGATACTTGTAATATCTTATCATTTACAACTGCAATTGAAAATCTGTTTATGATGCAATCTAAACATGACATGTTACAGTAACTATGAAAAATAGAAGTAAACCTTTGATGTTGTGATTTTCTACCATGCTAGATATTAAGCAAAGAAATAAGTATTACATTCTTACATTTACCTTCAGTATGAACATTAAATGGTTTCGTACTCTGTAGACTTGTTAAACCCTACATTTCTGTATAGAAAAGTTAATTGCCATGTCTATGTATAGAACTCCAATTTCTCTAGCAATAAGTATCAAAGGAAACTTAGTAAAGGTTGTACCTTTAGAAGCATGGTAATTCTGTCTAGCATGTATGTACTTCCACTAAATAAATTTTATATAGCAAATCGAATTGTAAACTTTTGAGACTTGTTAACTGCGACCCGTACATCTTACCTGTTTACCTGTAATAGAAGAAAACCGCTGCACTAGCTCGAAATCTAAGTAAGCCCAGTCCTTCATGACAAACCCACCTTGTGTCGCAAACAGAAAAGCAATTAGTAACTGAAAAGAAACTATTCTTTAAAGTTAAGCAAGAGATCATTCAGTTACGACTCTATTAACATCAAACTAATCAAACAGTTAAAGACTGCATTTATGAGTATTTATGCTATTTAAAAATTTTAAATTTTTTGAAATTTTTGGGGTTCTGACATGTGGTATCAGAGCCAGGTTCAAATACTAGGCCTTGATGTGACCCCACTAGTTTCCACAGAACAGTAAAAAAATAATGTACTAACCTATATATTTTTTTTGTGAAAAGCAAAAAATTTCTTTTCTGAATCTAGCAAACAGGTATGGAGAAGTTAGGAGAATATGCTGAGGAGGAGTCTCCAAACACTGAGACAAGACAGATGTTTAAAGAGCCTATGTTAGAAGAGATGACTGCTCATTCTTCAGAGCTGATACAGACTATAAAGGATTTAAAGATTGAAATGGAATCAGTCCAAAAGGATAACGAAAGGATATTAAAGACTCAGGAGGAGTTAAACCAAATCTTGATAGAAAAATTCCAGACAGAAGGGAGGAGTAAAAGATCTGAGTCTGAGGAAGCTAGTCATTAGAAAGGATCTAAGAAGATGAAACTGGTTAAGGCTGAGAGCAGCTCATCATCTGAAGGGCTCAGGGAACAACAAAGCTACTACACTACTAGTGACAGTAGTGAGGCTGAGTTGTGTAACCGAAAAAAAAAGTACAGGCCATACGAAGAGATTTCCAGGGAGTTCAAAAAAAAAAATCCCCCAGCTTTCAATAGAGAAACTGAAAAAGGGGAAGAGGAAGAGTCCTGGTTATCCGGGATGAGGAAATATTTTAAGATATACAACTATTCAAATCAGCTGAAGGCGAGAATGGCCATCTACAATCTTTCTGGAAAGGCAGATATATGGTGGCAAGATCTGAAAAGAGTCAAGGGAATCAAAGAAAAATAAGTCAATTGGAGTACTTTTAAAAGATACTTCAAGAAGAAATTTATGTCCAAACAATGCTATGAAGAAAGGGCGAAAGAATTTTATGAGTTAAAGATAGGATCCATGACTATGAAGGACTTAAACATTAAATTCTTAAGTCTGTTAAGATATGTGCCGTATTTAGTTGATGAGAAACCTAAAGTACAGCGGTTTCTCAGCTTCCTGTCATATCATATAAATGACAGAATCGAATATGATAACCCCAAAAATCTGGAAGAAGCCATGAGAAAGGCAAATTTCTGTTTTGAACAGAACAAAAAGAAAGAAGGTATAGCCAACTGGAAGGCTAAAAAGAACAGTAATCAGCCTGAGTTCAAGAAAAAAGAGTTTGTACCCCAGAAGAATTTCAGGAATAATAAGAACAGAAATCATTCTAATGGTAAAAACTTCCAGGGAAACAGAAATGGTGCTCCTAATAATTCCAATAATTCCAATAACTTCAAGGGCAAGGAAGCTTCAAACAATCATGGAAATTTCACTAAGAATTTCGAACGGAAGGAGCATGTTAAGTGCTGGGAGTGCAATGGCCCGCACTATGCTTCAGTCTGCCCAAATCGGAAGAAGCCAAAAAACAATGTTCATACTATTCAAGATGAAATGACTGTTGGAGATTTTGCAAGGACTATGCCCCGAATCAATGCAGCATTGGAGAACCGCCAAGATGATTATCAAACTTCCATGGTGGAAGTAGAAGGTATGGTTAACCAAACCCTTGTAACTATTTTAATAGATCCAGGTGGTAGTCTTAGTTACATTTCACCTAAGATAGTAGAAAAGTGTAATTTTACTGTTGAAAAGTTTGATAACTCCTGGTTAGTTCAATTAGCCACAAGGGAAAAAAGGAAAGTAACCTGTTATGTTAAGGAGTGTGCTTTAGTTATGAATGATTTTAAAACTACAGTTAAGTCAAATGTTCTGCCACTTGGTTCGTATGACTTGTTAATTGGTATGGATTGGCTAGAACATCACAGGGTAGTTTTAAACTGTTTTGATAAAACATTTACGTGTGTAAATAATAATGAACCACTAGTAACAGTTAAGGGTGTTCCTAGGAAAACTGTAATTAGGCAGATTTCTGCCTTACAACTCAAAAGAGCAGTTAGGAAAGGGTGCAAAGCCTATGCTGTAACTATTACAGATGAGGCAAATAAATCTGAAAAAGATAAAATAAAAATAGAGGATATTCCTATGTTAAATGAATTTATTGATGTTTTTCCAGAAGAAATTCCAGGATTACCTCCCCAGAGGGAACTGGATTTCACTATTGAGCTAGTACCAGGTGTTGTACCTAGCTTGAAAGCCCCGTATCGTATGAATATTCTGGAACTTAATGAATTAAAATCACAATTAAAAGAGTTAATAGATAAGAAGTATATTCGACCCAGTGTGTCCCCTTGGGGAGTACTAGTAATATTTGTTAAAAAGAAAGACGGAACTATGCGACTCTGCATAGATTACCGTCAACTAAATAAAATGACTATTAAAAACAGATATCCATTGCCCTGCATAGATGATTTGTTCGATCAGCTACGTGGAGCTACGGTGTTCTCAAAAATAGACCCGAGATCAGAATATCATCAGGTGAGAATTAAAGATGAGGACATTTTCAAGACAACCTTCAGGACAAAGTATGGACATTACGAATTTGTCGTAATGCCATTTGGGCTTACTAATGCCCCAACTGTCTTTATGTGTCTGATGAATAATATAATGCATAAATACTTAGATAAATTTGTTGTCGTATTTATTGATGACATCTTAATTTATTCTAAAAATGAAGCGGAACATAAGGAACACTTACGGATAGTTTTACAAGAACTATGAGAGAAACAGCTCTTTGCGAAGTTCAGCAAGTGTGATTTCTTTAAGGATGAAATCTAGTACTTAGGTCACGTAGTGACTAAGGAAGGGATTTCTGTGGATCCTGAAAAGATACGGGCAATCGAATATTGGCCAGTTCCAAAAGACGTAACAAATGTTAGGTCCTTCATGGGAATTACCGGTTACTACCGGAGATTCATCGAAGGATTTTCAAAAATAGCTAACCCAATCACTTCTTTGCAAAAGAAAGGCAAGAAATTCGATTGGAACTTAAAATGTGAAGAAATTTTTAAGAAATTAAAAACTCTGTTAACAACTGCGCCTATTCTAAGAATAGCAGATCCTAATAAGGATTTTGTGGTATGCACCAATGCTTGTAATGATGGTTTAGGCGGAGTACTGACTCAGGATGTTCATGTCATTGCCTATGAGTCCAAAAAGTTAAAGATCCATGAAAAGAATTATGCCACTTACGATTTGGAACTTGCTGATGTTATTCATGCCTTAAAAATGTGGCGACACCACTTAATAGGAAGAAAGTTTACTTTAATGACTGATAATAAGGGTCTGAAATACCTTTTAGATTAGCCCAACTTAAATGCAAGGCAAGCAAGATGGTTAGCCTTCTTAAGTGAATACAATTTCGAAATTCAGCACATCAAAGGAAAAGAAAACAAAGTGGCTGATGCTTTGAGCAGAAATGCAACGCTGAACTTTGCAGCAACAATTGGTACATATGCATCTGATTTAAATGAACAGCTGGCTAAAGGGATGAAATTGGATGAAATTTATCAAAAATTACAATTTACAGCTAAAGAAGAACCTACAGAAAGTTTAATAAAAGGTTATAGTCTAAATAAAGATGGATTTTTATTGTTTAAGGACAGATTGTATGTGCCTAAGGTTAAATTGCTGATTCTGGATGAAGTTCATAAAACCCCTTACTCAGGGCATCCAGGCTATCATAAGACTGTCACCATGTTAAGAAAAGATTATTTCTAGCCTAATATGAAATCTGAAGTAGCTGAGTATATAGCTAGATGTTTGGACTGTCAACAAGTGAAAACAGAACATCAACATCCAGCTGGGTTACTGCAACCTTTGCCTATTCCTAGTTGGAAATGGGAAATAATCAGCTTAAATTTTATTACTGGATTACCCTGAAATCAAAACCAGAATGATTCAATTATGGTGGTAGTAGATAAATTAAGTAAAGCAGCACATTTTATTCCTATTAAAACCACTTACAAGGCTGCAAACATAGCTGACATATTTCTAAAGCAAATTTTTCGGCTACATGGTGTACCGAAGGTTATTATTTCAGACAAGGATGCTAAATTCACAGGGAATTTCTGGAAATCCTTGTTTAAGGGATTAAACACAACACTGAATTTCAGTACCTCTTTCCATCCTTAGACAGATGGACAGACTGAAAGGGTGAATCATGTGTTGGAAGATCTGTTAAGAATGTATATTAAGGATCAGCCAGGTAAGTGGGAGGATTACTTGCATTTAGCAGAATTTTCTTACAATAACAACTATCAATCATCAGCTAAGTTCAGTCCTTTTGAAATTCTGTATGGGCGTAAATGTAACACTCCTATATCCTGGAATAATCTAGTAGATAGATTGGTGTTAGGTCCTGAATTATTGAAGGAAATGGAACAGATTGTGAAACAAGTGCAGGAAAACTTAAAGGTGGCACAGGATTGACAAAAGAGCCAAGCAGATTTGAAAAGAACTCCCAAAGAGTTCCAGGTGGGTGAACATGTGTTCATAAAGGTAAGACCAAAGAAAATCTCCCTAAGACTGGGGAGTTGTGCAAAACTAGCACCACGTTACTGTGGTCCTTTTGAAATTTTATCCAGAATTGGTCAAGTTGCATATCAGTTAGCGTTACCACCTAATTTGAAAGTGCATAATGTTTTCCATATTTCTGTTTTGAAAAAGTATGTTCATGATGCTACTCATGTAATTGATTGGAACGTTGTACAGGTGGAGCCAGAAGGAGAAGTTTTGGTGGAGCCAAACTGTATCCTCGTGAGGAGGGAAATTACTCTACGGAACCGTACGATTGGACAGCTGAAGGTGCAATGGAAGCACCTTAGTCCTGAAGAAGCTACCCGGGAACTACAAAGTAATATGCGGGAAGCATACCCAAATATGTTCCAAGAGGTTCCAGAGGATGAAGAATAAGTAACATCGAGGACGATGTTACATTTTAAGGGGGTGTGTATGTCACATACCCCAATTTTGTAAAATTTTGTAAATTGTTTTAGTTCTATTCCTGAGACATTATGTTAAATTTAATGCTAAGTAGGATTGCTGACTCAGCCGAGTCAACAGAATTGGAATGTAATTCAGAAATTTTTTATTATTAATAAATAAATTATGGAGACAACAACATGGGAGAGCTGTTAAAAAGAGGTTACTGGTCAAACTAGTGGATGGAACTAGGTGGAAGGCATTAGACAAGTGGTAGCATCCTCAAACACTTTCTAAGTTGCAGGTGGAAACTTCCCTACATTTGGGGTCATGATCCCCCAAGAAAGTGGGATCAGAGTAGGTGGCTCATTAAATGACAGTTAACCCAAAAAGACCTAGGCAATATTTTAAAAAGTACTCAATGAAGAGAGCTGAGGCTGCTCAGATTTTCCAGAGAGAATTCATTCAGGTGATTTTTATTCAGGAAATCCATTGAGGAAAGAGGGAAAAACAGTAAGGAAGTTGTGGGAAAGGATTGCTGCAGTAACTTGTTTTATTACAGCTTGATAGCTGTGAGAGTTTACTGAAGAGTTCTGAGTTAATATTGAGTTTGAAGACTGGTATCTTACTTTGCTGCACCTAGTTCTAGACAGGGAGACCAGAATAAGCTCGAGGGTCCTGAGAAGCCGCTGTCTGAGCGCTCTCTAGGAGTTGGTAGGGAGGAATGGCCTCCCATTGCTATTGTTGTCCCAGTTTAAATAGGTTCTGTTACTGATCTATTTATGTTTTAATGGGTATGAATGAATGAATGTTATTTTTTTATTATATGACAGAAGAGTTAGCTAGTTTAGTAATGTGAATATCTCAGGTTATCAGTAGTTAATCTGTTGATGAAATTAAAGAAAATTACTGTGTTTTTCCACATCTGAGTTCACCAAACCGTACTCTAGCACAGTATCTCGGTATTGGGAAGTAGTATTCTTCTGAACCGAGCTTCTTATTTAGTTACTTCTAGTAACTACAAGTGTCTTACAAATTCATAAGTTATTTTCTTATAGTCTTAACAAAAACTACTTCCTAGTACTGTATTTTTGTTCCAGTAAATTCTACTGTAAAGGAAAGATAGTAGAAGTTAGATTAGAATTTATACTGTTTTACTATATAGTTTCCTTCCTTGTATTAAGATAATTTCATTTCTAAAAATAAACTCAAAGAAAGAACAAGTTACATAGCTATCATTCTTATTTTTGAGAATAGAATTATGTTAATATTTGTACTTACAGAACATTTATAAGTAAACATTATAACTAAGAAAATAAACTAATTACAGCAGACCATAGAAAGTATAGTATAAACTATAGAAGATTCAAATAATAAATACTATTTCCAAAGTATTATAAAATAAACTAAGTGAATACTCTGAACAAATATTAATATGTGTGCTCATAAGATAATCGTAGATAGAGATAAAATTAAATGCTGAACTTATATAAATACTATCATAACTAAGAAAGTAATTAAATTATAAAAGAAAATAGACAGTATGGTGTAAATTACACCAAGGTTAATTAATAAGTATTTTTATAGATAAACTGGTGGATTTACACTCAGGTTATTAGTACAAAAACTATATTATTCACAGAAAGTTATGGTAGTAATTATACTAGTAATTTATTTTATGCAATACAAGAATATTGTTATTATTAACATAGAGAGTATTCTGGTACCCTGTAAGTAAATCTTAGAAATATTTATACTGTAAATTTGAATTACTTATTATCTAAGTTATAAGTGAAAATTTACTAACAGTACCAAGATAAATAAATAAATAAATAAAATATATAAAACTCTATATTATTATCAGGGTATAAACAATATAACATTTACAATTTCCTTATTAATAAGAAGATTAAATTATAAACTAGATAATAACACTTAATTTTCAGTATACAAATCAAATGTTTATCTATGCAGGAAGAAAAGACAGAACTACAGGATGCTCGGTAGTCGAGCTTAAATGTTTTAAACCTAATTAGTAACCCTAATGTGACAGATGCCTTCTTAACTTAAATTTTATTTAACATTAAAAGAAGCAAGAACAATATTATTATCCTTCACTTCCATTTAGGGTTAAACCCTATAAAATCCAATTTATTTACAAGTAAATCAATTAATGGTAAAACTAACAGTATTTTACTTACAGATATGTTTATAAGAATAAAAATTAAACATAATCAGCATTCGAAACTTCTATAACGTAAGCAAGGAAAGAATGCAGGAGAAATTGCAGTAACTAATTACGGGTATAATAACCTAGGGTAAACACCCAAATCTTTACAAAATACACAAGTGTATTGACTGCAAATAAAAGCTAGTGTAGTAGTAATACTCACGGCAGTAACAAAAAAAAAATTACACGAAGGCTTACATCCTGTTCATTTTTTTATATAAACACAATAATAATTACAACAAGATTTTACACTCACGGTCGAAGCTGGAGAGCTCTGCGTGAGAGCTAGGGTATAAACCCCGATGCATAACATTAAAAAAAACAACTAAAAACCATGAAGGTCAAACAGGGTCGCAACGACCAACCCATCGCAATCCATTAAGGATTCACAAAGGTGAACAAGCCGTGGAGAGACCAGGGCTTACGGTGGCCCGAAATGCTGTAACCCTCATTCCTTTTGTAGACAAAGGAAAGCAGTGAGTAGACCTGCAAAACCATTTCACAGCCGACTGTTAGTTACTATTTTAATGCAAAACAAATGTATTAACAGTAATGTTAGCTTCGACTTTAAAGAAAAATGAATACAATTTGTATACCTTAGCAGTGGATAATTCCACACAGTGATGCCGCGACCGGCCTGAGCATTGAACCTGCAAATGGACGGCAAAGGAACAACAGTGATAACACTCTCCACCACTGAAAGCAAAATAAACCCCAGCAAATCGATGGACAGGGCAAAACCCTACGACTGCAACATTTTATCCTGGAAAATAACCCATCGTCTACATACGGCATAAGCCATGTTCCATTGAAGTAGGAATCACTCTCTTAGGGACAAAGAAGGGTAAATACTATCACAAATTAGAGCTCAAATTAAACAACGGGGATCGCAGAGACAAGTAGCGAGTCTTTCAACACCCTAACCTCCCACACAATGCAGTAGCCGAGCTCACGAATAGCTGGAGCAACAGGAGGACTGATGGCAAACAAATACAACACCAAAAACGAACCAGGAGGGTTTGCAAAGCAGCGAGAGGCCAAGGGAAATGGAGAAATGATAAGTAGGGCTAAGTCAACTATTTTATAATGCCAATGCATGGCTGAAACGTGACCACGTAGTACTTAAAATACTTTCCATGCAGTGGGTAAAACTCTAAAGTTCCACGACCTTGTCCTTTGACTAATCTATGAACCAAATCATCGTGTGGAGATCCCATAAGGTGCTCTTTATACCATAGTATAACCTGTGTTATGTTATCAACCACGCAACATTAGATTATGGTTATAAAAATTGCATTATAGATATTGCTCCTTATTAGTCTCATATATATATATATATATATATATATATATGGAGAATTGTTCAAATTCTAAGAAGTTATAATAGCATGGAATAATGTTAAAGTCGTGGTTGTTTATATACTTACCACTATATTGCCAATAGCCTTAGTCTCAAGTGAAAGTAAGAAACATATTATTTCTTTAAAATATATAATTAGTGGTAATTTAATTATGTTAACCATTAATTTGATTTTTGGTTTACTATAGTCCTTATCATTGCTACTTGTTAATAGTTTAGCAACCTATTTGATAGTCTTAGATTCTTGGTGGTGACAATTAGACTTTTGTCACTTTCTAAGCTCAAAAATTTATCAAAGATTTTATAAGTTAATGTATGATAGGTAGCTTGATTATGTTTAACCTTTTTTGCTTGATATTAAAATCTTGAAAATTCATTAAGGGGTTAAATATGATAAGTCTAGGACTGATATTAAAGGCGTTTTGATTTCTATCCAAATGTCGATCTTGGAAATAGAGTAGCATTCCAAGGCAGTGTAAAACCGTAAATTTATGAAGAGAAGACTTGTGTCAAACAATAAACTTGTAAATGCTCAAAGTAATAAAAATATAAATCGATACTTGTAATATCTTATCATTTACAACTGCAGTTGAAAATCTGATTATGATGCAATCTAAAGATGACATGTTACAGTAACTATGAATAATAGAAGTAAACCTTTGATGTTGTGATTTTCTACCATGCTAGCTATTAAGTAAAGAAATAATTATTGCATTCTTACATTTACCTTTAGTATGAACATTATTCGTACTCTGTAGACTTGTTAAACCCTACATTTCTGTATAGAAAATTTAACCGCCATCTCTATGTATAGAACTCCAATTTCTCTAGCAATAAGTCTCAAAGGAAACTTAGTAAAGGTTGTACCTTTAGAAGCATGGTAATTCTGTCTAGCATGTATGTACTTCCACTAAATAAATTTTATACAGCAAATCGAATTGTAAAATTCTGAGACTTGTTAACTGCGACCCGTACATCTTACCTGTTTACCTGTAATAGAAGAAAACCGCTGCATTAGCTCGAAATCTAAGTAAGCCCATTCCTTCATGACAAACCCACCTTGTGTTTCAAATAGAAAAACAATCAGTAACTGAAAAGAAACTATCCTTTAAAGTTAAGCAAGAGATCATTCAGTTACGACTCTATTAACATCAAACTAATCAAACAGTTAAAGACTGCATTTATGAGTATTTATTCTATTTAAAAAATTTAATTTTTTCAAAATTTTTGGGATTCTAACATACATAGGTCACCCCATGCGACTAAGACCCCCCCCCCATCCTCCTCTCCCAACTTCTAACCCCACCTCCTCCCTCTCTCCCAACCTCTAACCCCACCTGCTCCTCCAATCTATCTCCCCACCTACTAACACATTGTCCCACTCTCTTTCCCCCTTTCTCTACATACCACCAATATCTTAACACCCCCATTGGTCTCTACCTATAAACTCTTAACACTCCCTCTCCATGTATTATGTTACCCCTTACCACCCTCGTCCCTCAAACCTTTAAACAGTATCATCACAAACCAAACAATATAGTTGCAAGGCGCATGCCCGTTATTATTAGGAAAAAACAGTGCACGTTATTATTAGTAAAAATGAGTGTTTGTTTGTTTCAATAAAAATGAGTATGTGTTATTGTCACATATGCTCCTAACCCCCCAAACTGCCTATTACATCCCCTCTTCAACACATAGACAACCCAACATTAATCTAACCCCCCCCCCCCCCCCC